>VWYK01073140.1:10431-26126 GCA_013399775.1 Semnornis frantzii
GGACAAAAAGGATTGAACCATAATAAAAAGAGAGCAGTGTATTTCTAAGAGACTGAATAAAAATACACCCTGGAAACCTCATGTGAAACAGATCTGAGCATTTACAGGTTTCTCATGCATGGCACTGTAAAACAGCAGCCTGCTCTCTTCGGAGTTGCAGAGGTAGGAGTGCACAGATGCTTAAACAAGCAGGTTTAGCTATCTTTCACTGGCGAGGAATTTGTCAACATGGGTTCAGTATTTATGCAGATCTGCAGCAAGTACTGTACGGCTGCAGGAGTCAAACAGCTGTCTGTCAATAAAGCCATTCTCCTCGCTGGAAGATAATAGCACAGACTCAACACGACCCTCAGAGGCCTCTTTAAGCTGCCTGGCTGTCTCCTCCTTCCTCATCCCTCCAGAGTCCTTCACCAGCAGGCTCTGAATTAAAAGGGATGGAGAAAAAAAAAAAATCAAACCCAAAACAACCCAACAACAACCCAACCGCACATTAGAATCTTTTCTATCCATATTAACACTAAAAGTGACTTCACCCTGGGCAAGTCTGTCTACAGGGGCAAGTCTGAGCTAAAGCAAAGTTAGGGAAAGACAGCTTTGATTCACTGCACGAGAAAGGCTACCGACAATCCCTTTTAATAGAGCTTGCAACATTAATGTAGCCAGAGACACACGCAACACCCATTAGGGTCAGGGAAAGCTCCCATGCATATATTTCAAGGCAGCAGCAGATTCCCTAGTCCCAGAAGCTGTCTTCATTACAAAAGTCTAATATATCAGAAAAGAGGGAAGAGATCGGCTTTTAGAATGCATTTTTTGTTATTCAGCCTTCAGTGGAAATGTCACCTTTCTAAAGCAAGCTGTTATCATGTGTTTCCCATGCCAAACACATGGCCTCCGAGGAGAGGGTTTTATCTCTACATTTTTAGTGATTTGTATTTCTCTTTCAAGGAGCTCCATGCCTTAAGGCATCCGGAAGGCTCGCAGCACAAGAAGGTGAGCTTACACAAGATGTTGCCGAAGAGGACCGGAAAAAAAAAAAAAAACAGGGCTGGAAGTCAGCATGGCTCCTGCCGGCAGCCCCTCCACCCAACAAGGTACCTCCTTTAGCAGATTTAATTATTATCCCTCTCCTTAGCTGGGGCCACATTCTCAAAGAAGCAGGGTACCCATCAAGCGCCATCGCCGCATGACAGGCTGCGGCGCGGCCAGCACCACTGCCCCGGCGCCTGCCAACCAGCCAGATGCTGCCACATATTGGCATCTGGGGCCTGGAAAAGCAACCACGGTCTCCATTTGGCGGCGGATCCTGACCCCGATGACTGAAGGAGACAAAAGGAGGATAGATGGGAGAGGGGGCGGCAGTCTCTCCTGACAATTTCGCTGGTAAAGACGTAGACAAAACCCTATTGTTTAACTGCTCTCCAAATGAATAAGTTTCAGAGGGGGGGAAAAAACCCCACGCACCCGACATGTTCTAAATGCTGCCGGAGTCCAAGGTGCAAGGACAAGGGATTATTTATGAAAAGAAATAATGAGGAAACCAGATGCCTGCCTTTTTCAGCCCTCTGTGGTGCAGTCACCCTAATAGGGCATGTGCAGTGCTGCTCATCAAAGACTTCTCAGCCTTAAAACGCAGGGCAGGCCCTAACTAACTCATCCCATCTCTGCCGCTTAGTAAAACATCCTCCCTGTTTTACAGGGAGGCTCACACGGTCAATTAGCAGCACGGCAAAGGCTGAGGGAAGAGAGTTGCAGACCTTGCCCCTGCTAGGAACAGTAACTGGATGGCTGTGGTAACTGCACCCACCAGAAGAGCAAATAAATTAAAAACAAAAAGGCAAGCAGCTTATTTCTCTAATACTGAGGCTGAACCTACATGGGTATGCTTAAAGTAGGAAAGCAAATAAGGTCTGTATATCTGTTTTCATTAAATTGGTTTCTCTCTGTAATTGAAGGGTAAACTCCTGACCCCAGCAAAGTCAATGGGAAAACTCCCAGTGATGCTAATGGGGCTGGAACTTCACACTGTGCATTTACTTTACCCTAGAAAGCTGATTAGCTCAGGACTCTCTGCAGTATCACAGACCACCTGCTGAGGTGCCTGCAAGGAGCTGGACCAGCCAAGCTCCTTCTCATGGGAGCTCACCTCTCACTTCACCTTACTGAGTCTCAGCTTTGCTGGGCCCAGCAGGACACCACGAGGTACCAAGAGTTCACCACAGAGACTTCTCCAAGGTCAAGGCAGGCAGTAGGCTGGAAAAGGAGGAGCCAACTGAAGACAGAGTATTGAGGAATGATGTGGGGGGAAAAAAACAAAATTAAAAATATGGATAAAGGATGCATACTACTTGGTTTTTCATCCATGCTGTTCAAGTAGCTCTTCTCCATGCCTGGTTCATAAAGGATGATTACGAGCTGGCAAATGTCAGACCACAGTGCAGAAGTGAGAAGGCGAGTAGAGCGTAGCTAGCCAGCACTGTGCTCTAAATCAAGCCCCTCTCATGGAGGCTCCTTCATCGTTATCCCACCACTGCACGAGGTACCATAAAGCTCTCATTACTCACAGGCTGCTGGGGTAAGCAATTTCCTAACACTTTTACAACTCCTATGCCTTCACTATGCAGGACTAATCCTCTCTCCTTGGTTTCATCAGTATGTGGGGATAACAGCTGCATCCAATAATCCACTCCTGCGCCCAGCATTTTAGGACAAGACTTCAGAACCTAAGACACAAAAAAGGCAAGAAAATCCACAATGAGGGATGAAGGACATAACACAAGGCACGGACAGAGACATCTAGGCAAATCTAGAAAATACCCTGGGGAGAGACTAGTAGAGGTGAAGTTGTACAAGGCAAAACAGCTCTGTCTCCGAGGCAAAGTAAAAGGAGGTTAGCGAAGCCTTACTGAGGACGACAGATGACCCCCCCACAACATCTGCTCTTTCCCTAGCTGGCCCATCTCTACCCAGCTCCACCACTTGCCAATTGGCTTATCTAGCTTATTGCACCCAGAACTCTTCCCAAACTTGCCAACCTTAGGATCTCAGCAGCAAAGCATCAAGGCAACTGCCAGCAGCCTTCCCAAGAGGATGCCAGTTCCCTGCTGCCCAGTATTGCATTCTTCCTCAGCCCTCCAGCCTGTCACGGTGCAACTGCAACCCTCCAGCAGCAATTCTAATCCTTCCTGATGGATTGCTGGGCCAAGAAGATGGAGATGAAGCTGCCTTTGGGAGAAGGAGAGCCTCTGGTCTGCCAAGAGGCAGTGAGGTCCTGTTGGGGCAGCATGTTAAGCTGTCACCCACTGTCAGGCGTCTGGTGCATCCTCTCTCTGCTGTGCCTTGATTAGCCTCCTGTGCCTGGCAGCATGGGGACATGAGATTTCACTGTATGGCACTGGTAGGAGGTGGGAACACTTCCACTGCCACACCACACAAAAAATAGGATTTTCTTGAGGACACCTCACCTTTGAGCCAGGACTCCCCAAGCTGTGCTCCTGCAGATGGCTCAGGCAGCAACCAGCTCTCCACTGGCCCTGCAGCACAGGAGATGGCTGTGCACTGCCAGTTTAAATTGCTTCTGCCAGCAGCAGCTGCTCGGCACCTTTTAAGCAAGTCCTGTTCCCCCTCCGGGATTTGGCTCTGCAACATCTTCCCAAACTGCAGCTGGAACCACACAAGTCAACCCATCCTGAGGGCTGTCGGACCCCCTTATAGACACTCCATGCCCCACCTAAAGTCACCCACATCCCTGCTGTTGCCTGGCAAAGTCCCTCCCCCATCCTGCCTCCTCACACACACATTCGTGTAAGCAGAAGCTGTGTCCCAGCCTTGTAACCTCGCCAAGACATGTGTCCTCCTGCAGCACCCTTGTGGAGTCCAATCCAAGAGGTAAGATGATACAAAAAGTCCTTTGCCACTCAGGGTGGCCAAAGCCCCAGGCCCAGACTGGGCCTCGCTACACCCCAGCCTGCTGTTTGTTGGTAGGTAACAGGCTTAACAACAACTGTTAACAGACATGGTGCCATGCATCACTGCAGAGCCCAGCCCTCAAGAGGTCCACCCCACCATAAGGAAACAAGAGGCACTGGTCACACCAACGGCCTCTCTCCAGTGGCATCTCCAACTGTACCCCAATGATGCCACGCAGCAAGGACAAGCAGTCCTGAGGCAGCGAGGCCCTGAGAGGAGGGAAAGGGCAGCATTTAAGGGGATGACAAAGAAATGCCGTCCACACAACTTCCTTCAACCCTGCAAAAAGCAGCAGGGCTCTGATTTGAAAGCTACAGGGAGCTCAGAAGATACACAGAACTGAGGGTCAGCTGCTGGAGGTGCTCTTCAGTCACAGCTGCTGCCGATTGAAAAAGGACTTGGGGTGCTTAGCCATGGACAGAGCAGCCCACAGGCCCAGGTAAAGGCTCCTTCACATAGAGCACGGGGCCAAGCCACAGCCAAGAACCACAGGGTTCACCGATGGTCAGCAAAGCCAACGCAGAGAGCACAAACCTGCAGAAATCAACAAATGTACTTTTTCATTTTATTGCTAAACTACCTATCATAAATCTCATCAGAGAGGAAATTTCTGTTCTCCAGCTTCCTACTCAGTGTCCTTGAGAAAACAAATGACACCACACTAAAAAAAAAAAGAAACCACCAACCTCCCGTAGTGGTTTACTTCGCACTTCCCTCTACCTTGTTATGCTGAGTGCTTCATTTAGAGAAAGTTGACCTCCCCAGCCTTCTTCATCCCAGTGCCCTTCGCTGCAGGGACACACCAAGGAACAGGTTTAGCACTGGGGAGAGGAGTCGCGTGGATGTTCCAGCACAGGTAACCCTGCCAACTCAGCATCCCAAAGGTGTGCAGAGAGTCAGCGAGACAGTGACTGCTGTCTGAGAGGTTGATTTTCACAGGAGACAGAGGAGCTGTGCTACAAGAACAGAAGCTGTGAATACAGCCATTAAAAGCAAACAAAGTTATGCCCCTTGTATTTCATGAGATGCAGTTCCATTTGTAGGTCTGGGCAGGGGCCCTGGCTCACCTCACATCAGTTGTTCCCAGGATAAGCCTTCGACTATTTTGTTTCCCAGTTTTTCTTAGTGGGACGCAAAAATATTAAGAGTGGTTCAACAAGGTACAATAAATTACCACTTTGAGACGTCCTATGTGTGTTATCTGCCTTGCCTAAACACCCACAGGAGAGCAGGAAAAGCTGCAGGTTTATTTTACTGTGTTTTACATAGACGCCCACTAATTCCTGTGAGCAAAATGGCATGGATTTGTTTTGCTATCAGCCATTAGGTGCAACAGAAGGAAGGTGGAATTGACTTTGCACTACTCAACAGTCAGCAGAAGAGAGATGTGCATCACAGGGTTTCAGAAAGGCACAAAAAAAGAAGACATATAGAACATTTCAAGTCATAAAAGACAAAGGCAGAAAGCACTGGTTAGATAGGAAGGATTGTTTTCAAGAACCAAGTTAAGTTTAGAAACAGAAGATCTAAATTAGGCTTGAAAGGTTTTGTTTATTAAAGGAATGCAGGTAAACACCAATACAACATAATGCTATTAAAGGGGAGGCAGGGGGCGAAGGCAGGGTATTTTTGTGCATTAAACTCCAGAGTTTAGCTAAACCATTATCTGAGTCAGTGGTACGGTTATGAAAACCTGCAGCATCTCAAAGGCTCATTTCTGGTAAGGCATCTTGCCAAGTGACCCATTCCTTCTAGTCTCCATGGTCTGTATTTCCTTACTAGCAAGGTATCGGAGAAATACTTTTGTGTTGTTAATTAACCCAAATGCTTTGCAGTGAGAGTAACTAGTCATCTCATTTCTGCTCCAACAGTGTTTTCCTTCAGCTGCTATCTTATCCTGCCTTATTTGCAACTGGCACGCAGGCACCACCTGAGCAAGAGAGCATTTTGAAGTAACATGGAAAGCTTCTTTTGAACTGTTGTCGCCAGGCAAATGCAATGGGACAGATCAACACAGGCAATGACATTATCTGGTGCCAGGCTAGAGAGCCCCAGGGATGGAGTCAGGTGGCCGAGGGAAGGGAGGTTTCCCTTGAGCAATGAGCCCTCTCCAAAGGCACAGGCCGGGCAGTGCTGGAAGGAAGCTCTGGATCAGCTTGGTCTCCGCATTAGAGATTTCCGACCCTCTCGGCGCAGGAAGTTGTTCCTGTGGCTCACCTGAGGGAGTTCCTGTTATGAAGCCAGAGGGTGGTAGGTTGAAACACAGTGTCTGAGAGTGATGTAATCTTGGACAGCACTCCGTAGGCAGTGATACTAGTGACCTGGTTACAACCTGCGGTGTTGTTACAGCCCCTCTGCTGGCCTAGTGATCACAAGAAAGGGAAGAAACAAAAAAAAAGAAAAGAGGGGAGTGGAATAATTTAAAAAGAAAAAAAGTTTCCAGATTTCCTTTGTTTAAGTGAAGCATTTTCCTCTTCCACTTTATTTGAATACACAGACCCAGTGTCTAACAGATGGAGACTGTGCAGATGCGCTTTGGGGAGTGCCCATAAAATACACTGCTAAAATACAAATGGAGGAATACTTTTTTCTTTTTTTTTTTTTTGAGTTGTAAATTCAATAATCATTGCTGTCACCTCACTTTCCCAAGAGAATTTGCCCTTTGTTCTCCGGATAAAGCTGGGGAGAAGAAGAAAATGGAAAGGAAAGGGGGGGAGGGGGGAGGACAGCAAAGGGAACGTTTAGGAAAAATCTCGCAGATTCTGTGCAAGCATCACAGCGTACAGGATTTGTGCATCAGGAACCCGCACAAGCATGGCTGCTTAACAGCTACAGCAGTGCACAGCAAAATATTCTGCATGTCAGATAGTCTTCTCCCATTCTCCAGACCTTTCTAACAAACAAACAGGTCAGCTAATTGGCTCACACCCAAGTCTAACCCACTAGGGCTTGCTCAGAGATGTCACTTAGTCATTTGGCATGAGCAATTCCCAGGCTTCTTCCTGTTCAAGCAGTAGAGTGGGTGAAGGCTTTCTTTGATTTATTAAGACTATTAACGAACAAACAGGAGAGTTCAGAAGCTTCCTCAAGCAGATGAGCACGAGCAGAAAGGATTTTATTTTTCCTGAAGTAGCAGCTATAAATAGTACACTTAGAGGAAGTAAAGTTCATTAAGTGATAAAGTGGTGGCTGCGGTGATGAGGGAAGAGTTTTTCCTTTTTTCAATCTATACATTTATTTAGCATTGTGTTTTCTTACTCCTCCTTAGAGTGCCAAAGCAGCGTTTATCCAGTTGGGGGAAAACCTTTCCTTTCTGTAGTGAATTTGAGATGTAGCTCATCAAATACTACCGAGTCAAAGGCTTTAAGCAGGCATTGCCAGCCCACAAGGTACAACGTTTGACAGCATTATTTGCCTTTTATATGCTCTCTCCACAGTGGGAAATGATATGCCATTTTCAAGGTACATACCACAGGATTATGCAACAGCTTTCTTAATTTTTAATGGATATATTATTTTTAATGTGTCAACTTTCACATAAAGCATTTTAGTATTTTATTCAGCGTATACCATTAATAAATTATGTGCTCCTTCCCCACCCACCCCCCTCTAGAACTGTACTTGGAACAGGGAAATGGTCTATTGACACTATAAAAGACACTTTCAACTGGCACAGCCTGTAGACAGTTCCACCATCAGACAAAGCACCAGGAGCACATTCTTGTTCGTACTCAGCCAACATGTTGGCAGCACTAAACATGCTGCCCAGAAGTTTCGTCAGAAGCCACCATTTGGTGAGAAGACTTGCACACTGTAGCAACCAGTTGTCATAAAAACAAGCCAGTAGCCTGTACAAACAGTCATTCCTGTTAAAAGCATTCACTTTTGGCCCAATTGCTCCAGCATCCTTTAGTCATTCACGTCCAAACGGTTTGTTTGGGACATCTAAACGAAGCGAGTTGGGGTGCTTCTGTGCCAGGGAAATTTGTCCACTTGACCTGAGTTGGTCCAGAGGGCACACATCTCAACTCAGCAGATCTGCCCATTCTATATGGGCAAAAAATGGGTGGGATTTGATGTCTTCAACACCAGCAACGCCAGCACCAAGACGCTCCGCAGGATTAAACTGCAAAAGCTTGATATGAAAAGAAAAGGGGACAAAAAAAAATAACACATTGAGTGAGTAAGAACAAAACCAACTACTTAAAAGTTCCAGAAAGGTCTAAGGTAAGGGACATCCTACTGTTTTCCTAGCTCTATGAATAGTTTCAAGAGTGAGAAAGCATACTTGAAATTCCTAACATTCAATAAATGGAAGACGACTCTCCCTTCCTTGAGTCTCAGTGTCAGTCTTCAGAGACTTACTGATCACAGTACGCAATTCCCTGAAGCACTGCACACTGGGACTTCATTTCAAGAGTAACCTCACTTTTGAAACAAGAGCCTGCATTGGTAGAACTCTGGACACTGCATTTGCTTCATGTTAACCTTTGCTCACACCACTGTGTTACAGCTACACCGGCAACAGTGCTCTATTAACTTTCGGTTTCATAAACAGCAAGTTGGTGCTAAAGCTTCAGGATATTACAGCCAGTTCTCTTATTTCCTAACAAAACAAACAAAATGAAAGAGTTTTGAAGAGTCCTGCAAGTGGACAAAAGCTGTAAAAATCAAAACCCCAGCGAAAGAAACAAAACAGTGCAATGCCATCATGGAAATTTCCTCAAATCCAGCACTTGATTTGCTTTTTAGTTGTACATCATATGCTGGATTCATGTGAAAAGGAAATCACAATATTTACATCTGTTTAAAGATACCAATCCATAGAAAAGGGAATGCCAAGGTAACACTCCAAAGAGACTAATAAAGACACACAAAAATATTTTGCTGTTTTAGAGAACTGTTTATACTCTATCCAATTACAGCCAGTACAAAGGCATGACTTCTTTCTTGCTTTTTCTGACAACAGCTAATAGGATAACTTCTCCCAGCTGTCACTTGGAACAATGTGTATTCATATCTTAATGCACTCAACATCTAAGTGAGTCTACATCCATAAACACAGGAATTTACACATTTTTTAAGGTGGCTCTGCTATTTGTAGTCATAATGTCACATAGTAAAGGTAGCTCATTGAGAGTGAATAGTGCTGCTCCGCTATCTTCCCCTAAGCCGGCAGAAACAGATAACAGCCAGAAGCTCTCTCCTTTCTGCTGAGATACAACCAGAAAAATTAAGCATGGGCATGTATTTTCTGGAGTCTATGCTTCCAGGAAAATGTTCATCTGAGAAAGCAGATACAACACAAACTGCAGCGGATACCTACTGAAAAGTCACGTTGCATATTTTGTTGGTAGCAAAGCTTGGATGCATCTTAAAAAAAAAAAAATGCTGTGTGCAAAAAAACACCAAACCAACATAAAAATAACTTCACCTTTCACCAGAAATAAACTCATCTCTGTTTTCTTAGAAGCTCACTAAATGAAGGTGGTGTTTACCAGGAAGTCACCTGCACTGGAAGCCACAGTAGGAGACAATGTGTGACACAAGTTTCTGTATAGCTGAACACAGATCCCAAAGAGTTATTCTGTGATGCTCTGACCTGCTTACCCTTGGCAGTGGGGGGAAGGAAAGTCACAATGACAAATTGCTATTCATGCCAAGAAAGCTTTCTTCCTTTTCCTGACAAGGCTTCCTCAACAATGAATGGCAGCTTCCTTGGATAGTCACACAACAAAAAAGTGATTTACTAGCTCATATAGCTGAAGCTCCACCAGATAAGTCACCACACTACACTAGAAGGGGCTTAACCTAACAGACACTGGGGTTGCTGTTGTCTGAACAGATTTAGCCTTGTAATAAATCTGTGAGTGTCAGAGATATATTTGCCACTTAAATTTGGCATATTTGTAAACAGGCAATACATTAGTCTGCAGTGAAGAACAATCCAACACTGTCAGGGAGAAGTGGACTGCATGACTTCATTTGTCTTCCCTTCTAGCCCTAATGAGTGGAATTCCTTTCATCAAGTGTGGTTTTGCTTTTCCCTCAGCTATTTGAGTCCAGCAGCACTTGTGGGTAGGGGTAACAACTTGCCACCATCTAACAACATAAATGCAGATTCTACAGAAATGAGATTTTTCTTCTCTCACTTTTCAGAAAGCACAGAGACACATGCTTTCACCTTCAGTGACTGCATGTCACCTAAGAAAAACAAAAGGTCCAAAAAACTTGTTCCATTCCATAGAATCACAGAATCAGTCAGGGATGGAAAGGACCACAAGGATCAGCTAGTTTCAACCCCCCTGCCATGGGCAGGGACACCCTGCCCTAGATCGGGCTGGTTAGAGCCTCATCCAGCCTGGCCTTTCCATTAACCATTTCTTGGGAATGGGAGAGAAATCAATCTCTCACCAGGTCTTTTGACTCACCAAATTTTCAAAATCTTTTTCCTTCATTTTCTTCAAGAACTACTTTTTTTTCACTCTGCTCTGTTCAAATCTAAGTGGAGTGTTTACTTGTGCATCAACTAGCAAGATACTTCAAAGTCATTCACATATATCACTTATTGGACTTAAAAGTGGAACAGGTCAGATCCAGATCCATTTCCTAGTCAAAATTAACTAGAAGGAAGATGGCATTACCTGATAGTCAAGATCCTGTACTACAAGTTCATCCTCTCAGTCATAACCACCTAAAGGTAAGAGTAAACTAAACTAGGGAATTGACACTATTCCCACTACTTTGGAATGGTGCTTTAGTCTGGAAGCTTGTCTACATTTCAACATTTCCTACTCTCTCTTTTGTCCAACCTACCAATTATCTTCTTATTACAAAACTCACTGCATTCCAAATTTAAAATAATTTTCCTGACAAATGGCATTCAGAAGGTTTCCTGGAAGACAGCTACAGATTTTCAACCACAGCAAGGTCACAGCTTCTGGTCAGTGTGCTACAGGTTTCTTAGTACTTAAGGCTGTCTTGCTGAACTGGCATCAATTTTTTAGTTTAATTCAATTCATTAAAACCATTTCCATGATCATTTAGTGTGTGCATGTAGCCCAGACAGCAACTGTGTGCTGGGATGCAGCAAGAGAAGTGTGGGCAGCAGGGCAAGGGGGAGGATTGAGCCCCTTTGCTCTGCTCTCATCAGACCCCACCTGCAGTCCTGTGTGCAGTTCTGGAGCCCCCAGCACAGGAAGGACATGAAAGTGTTGGAGCGGGTCCAGAGGAGGCCACAAAGATGCTCAGAGGGCTGCAGCAGCTCTGCTCTGAGGACAGACTGAGAGAGTTGGGGCTGTGCAGCCTGCAGAAGAGAAGGCTTCCAGGAGACCTTAGAGTAGCCTTCCAGGATCTGAAGGGGGCTACAGGAAGGCTGGGGAGGGACTATTGACAAGGTCTTGTAATGCCAGGACAAGGGGCAAGGGGTTTGAACTGGCAGAGGGGAGACTGAAACTGAATGTTAGGAGGAAGTTGTTTGCAGTGAGGGTGGTGAGACACTGGCACAGGTTGGCCAGGGAGATTGTGGAGCACAGAATCACCCAACATGATCTTTGATCACGTTGAGTGATTCTGTGCTCCACAACCTCCCTGGAGGGGTCCAAGGTCAGGTTGGACAAGGCCTTGAGTGACCTGTTCTAGAGGGAGGTGTCCCTGCCTATGGCAGAGGGTTGGAACTAGATGATCTTTGAGGTCCCTTCCAACCTTATCATTCTATGATTCTATGAATTCCTAAAATATTTGTGCATCACCAGCAGCCGTTTCCAAAGCACTCAGCATTCACCAAACTTTGAAGGAATGGCAAAGCATTCTTTTTTTACAGAGACTCTTGTCAGAAGTGAAAGTTTTCAGACACAACAAGACAACTCTACAAAATTCATCAGTGTGGACAAAAAGCCCACCAACATTCCCATCAGTAGCTTTCTTGTTTTATACTTACTTCATCAGAACACTTTAGGTAGATAAGTATTTGTCCAGTCTACATGTTTACCTATATAAAAAAACAAAATTTCCCTTCTCTTACCTGCTGAATCAGTGATCTGGCCTCCTTTGATACATGGTCTGGTATACTCAAAGAAGTGTGAGTGTTAATTCCTGATGGATGGCACTCAGCCAGAGTCTGGAGGAAAAAGAAAATCGAAGCAGGCAGATAAATTTATTAATAACAATGTAGTGCTGGAGTATCTCCTAGTATCTATGCAGATAAACACACACAGCTGAAAAATGCCAGTGCTACCTAGCATCAAGTACAGCTTTTAGGAGGAATATCTACAGGCAGTGACAGATACAGCATTAGAACCTTTATGGGTTAGTGGTTGTACTATATTGCTCAAACTTGAAAAGTCTGGGAACGTGGTGGACTTTGCTTTCTTCATGCAGAACTGCCAACCAAGATGAGTTTCATTTGTCTAAGCATTCAGTCTCAAAATATCCAAGTAATGTGTACGAGAGACATCTGGCTTCTGCATTGCTCCAGGAAACAATACTGAAACTACTAGGGCAAAATGTGTAAATTCACAGAAGGAGTGTTAGAGAACTGCTCCCTCCATGGAGGTGTTCAAGGCCAGGTTGGATGAGGCCTTGGGTGACCTGTACTAGTGGGAGGTGTCCTTGCCTATGGTAGGGGGTTGGAACTGGATGAGCTTTGAGGTCCCTTCCAGCCTAAACCATTCTATGATTCTTTAACTTTGATTTTGTTGTGGTTAAGAGAGAGCAGCATGGTCACTTGTTTATATTTTCAGTCAAGTTCTTCTGCCAGAGACTGAGCAGCAGACCGAGCACACTGAGGGTACTCAAGTCGGCAAAGTACATCTGAGAAAGCCAAGCAAGGAAATCACAACTGGGCACACCATTTGTAAGAAACTAGTGGCCAAGAAGTCAAGTTTTGTGAAGTAACTTGCCCCCAGCCCTACCTTCCCAGTGAGAAGTTCATAAAGAATGGCACCCAGGCTCCACCAGTCGCAGGCTTCTGTCTCTTCTAGGATAGCACCAACCTCTAAAGAAGAGACGTTTCAATTAATATTTAAAAGGTCAGTTACACCTTCAAAATTAACATATATTTACAAGGTGACTGTTTAATGCTGACAGAACATATACTAAATACCACAGAGCTTTCATTATGCCTGCAATTTAGTTAGCCCTTTAGCCACCTACAGATTGCATTGTTCAAACACAGCAGCACTATACATTTCGTGCATAATTTGCCTTTCCATGCACACACAGGCACTTTCAACACTTGTAGGCATTACAGTTGGGATTCCTCTATACTGGACTAAAACTGAATACTAACAGACAGAGAATTTCCCTTGGTCAGAAGAGCTGCACAGACCAGAGCATCCTGAAGTATCTATAAAAGCAGCACAAGGGATGTTGTTTACATGCATGCCATAAGGTTGTCCTAGAGGGCAGGATTTGTCTCATGGCTAACCCATGCCCTTTACTGGGATCAGCATGGGAGACTTTTCACAATGACCTCTCTTGTCTGCTGGGTAACAGAGATGCTAAAATCTACTTAACACAGCATAACCACAGCCAGCAACTGTGCACTGCTACAGCTCCAACCCAAACTGTACCTAGGTTCAAAAGAGGTTTTCCTCACCGTCCGCTCAGAACCCACCACTCTTACTGGTGTCCAGGCACAATAGACAGTGGGGAGGCAAGACGGGATTGTAGAGAGTTCCCTGCCCCACACTCTTGTATCCAACAGCATGGTGCATGCAGAAAATGTGGCCTTCACTGACTCAGGCTTTAAACTACAAAAAATTGTTAAATACAAAACATGATCACACTGTCTGCTCTGAAACAGGCAGAAAAACAGATTGCAATGAAGATTAAATCTTCATTTTGATTGTCAAAAAAATGCAGAAGTTGCACTAAAACAGCTTTGGTGGCAAAAGCCACACCAGCTTCCCAGCAGAGGAGAACAATTAGCATATAGTCACATAGCTGCTGTTGTGCAAAGCACTGTGGCACGTTGGAAAAGTCTTGCTCATTGTTTTATGGAGTTTAGCATGAGCACGGCCAAGGAGAACTACAAATGAGTCGCACTCTGGGGTCAAGGATAGGAAGGTGGCAGCCCCAGATCTCATCAGAATAGAATCACAGAATCCGTTAGGGTTGGAAGGGACCACAAGGATCATCCAGTTCCAACCCCCTGCCATGGGCAGGGACACCCTACCCTAGATCCGGCTGCCCAGAGCCTCATCCAGCCTGGACTTAAACATCTCCAGGGATGGAGCCTCAACCACCTCCCTGGGCACCTCATGCCAGGCTCTCACCACTCTCATGCTAAAGAACTTCCTCCTTACCTCCAGTCTGACTCTCCCCAGCTCCAGCTTTGCTCCATTTCCCCCAGTCCTGTCACTACCTGATAGCCTAAAAAGTCCCTCCCCAGTTTTTTTGTAAGCCCCTTCAGATACTGGAAGGCCACAGTAAGGTCACCTGGGAGCCTTCTCCTCTCCAGACTGAACAGCCCCAACTCTTTCAGTCTGTCCTCACAGCAGAGCAGCTCCATCCTTCTGAGCATCCTCGTGGCCCTTCTCTGGACATACTCCAGCATCTCCACATCCCTTTGTAATAGTGGCTCCAGAACTGGATGCAGTACTCCAGGTGGGGTCTCACCAGAGCAGAGTAGAGGGGGAGAATCACCTCCCTTGACTTGCTGCCCATGCTTCCAAATGCAGATGCAGAGATGCACACATACACACACTGAGCACAGGGATGTGCAGAGGGCTGTCCCCTCAAGCAGCTGCCACACAAGCTGGAAGATGCTCAGCACCTTGCAGGAAGTGGGCTGAGGTTGCTGTTAGAAGAGTAACAAGGAAGGATGGCCCAGACATTGTTTCTTTAGTTAGGACATCCCTCACAATGAAAAGTTTATTACAGTTAATGGTGTTTGAATGCCAAATACATCACTATAAGGGTGCCACACATTAGAATATATTCCATTCCTTACAGATTGATACTTCTATCACCGCTGGGAAACTTTTACAAAGATATAATGGCAGCCACATGAGGAACTGTATCAGCATAATTACATGCATTTTTAATGTTTTAAGATCCCAGGCAAGCATCCAGATGAAGTTAAAACTCTTGTAAGTTGAATTTCTGTAAATCTGGTCTTGCAATGCAATGTTACATCCCTGCAGAAAGGCAGACCTTCTAAGGAACTGAACTTCAAAAAAGAAAAAGGCCACAAGACAAGCAAACCAACCAACCTCAGGATTTTTCACATGAACCAGCTGGTAAAACATTTTCATAGCATCTCTTAGTGAAATCTAGTGAATGGAAATGCATTTCTAGTCTGATAGTGATTTCCTAGCCCTGCATGTGCCAATAATGTACATTCAGAAGACAAGATATCATGAATGGAAGGGGAAATGTAAACCAAAGTACTTTAGGTTTCTCTAGAGCAGAGTTTTCTTTCCTGTGTGGCTTTAGTCCTGTGAATACTCTAGACTAAGAGAGCTTTCTTCCATGAAAGTGAAGATTTTTATATTTAAATTAAATTTCACACTTATTCTGCAGTAAGGACAGTACTGCTGCTACTACTACTACATCCTCAGTTCCCACAGTACCATTAAACTCCCCCTACTGAGGCATCTGGAATTTTAGAGTAAAGCCACAAACTGAGATAAACTATTCTTCCTCAAAGATATTCAGTGGGCATTGGTTTCTTTTAGTTACAGCCCAGTATATATTAATATGTATGCTCTCCTATGAGGACA
>VWYK01073143.1:287-16647 GCA_013399775.1 Semnornis frantzii
CTTAGAGAATACCACTTTAAAAAAGTGTTCTGCCTACCTCTCAAAGTCAGTCTCCCAGTCTAAACCAGTCAGCTGTACACAAAGCTCAAGTCATGCAGAAGCATTTAGACAAACCACCTAATGTGGTCAGCAGCAAGGATGTTTAGAGGTTTTCTCTAAAGATGGGTTAAACAAAATGAGCTGTAGCTACATGGATTTAGAAATGCACGTTTTAACAGGACACAAAGTGACCATACCAATGTTAACCAGCATTGGCTTACAAAGCAGAACACTGCAGCCTAGGATAAACAAGCTGCAACAACTATGTTGGTTTTCTTCTCAGGATTCTTCTACAGGCCAGAAGCCTGGAATTGCAAGCTGAAGTCAGGTGAAAGTCCAAAAGCAACAGGATACTATTGTTTGTTTATTTTAAGCACTGCTACTGTATTTGTATAGCATTTCTGTCCTTCAGGAAGCAAGATGCTGATTAGGCTTGTCACAAGCTCCTCAGTCGCAGGCAAAATGCACACAGAACACTCACCCATCCAGTAGACTAGGAGGGCAGTAAAGGGATGACATCTTACACCCCAGCCACTGCAAGCACAAGCTAACTGCTATCCAGTTACTTCATGTGCTGTAACTGTAGCTAAGTGACCTTTTTTTGCACTCCATCTGAGCTGTCACCCCAATTCATAAGCAAGGGTAAAGTCACAGCAAGGACTCCTGCACGGACCACCAAATGCAATGGGAAAGACAACCACTGAAGCAGTAACGCTTCCCTACAGTCTAATACTAAGCCTGGATCTCAGCATTGCTGTGCTGCTGGAAGAAGTTTCTAGCTAAGGTCCTGCCTACTCATAGCTATGAGACCTCAGAAATATTACTCGAGGACTCAGGATGTCCTTCTGAGGACCCCAGATAAAATGCTGATCAGACAGCTACATTCCTCAGGTGGACATCTCCCTATGCTCACTCCTAAGCACATGTTCAACATCGCTCCTTAGCAGCAGCTGCACAGCAGTAAGCAGCTGGGTGCATTAACATCCTAAGAAACTGGTACAGCATTTACAACAAAAAAGATCTTTTGAAATAATTCTGAATTCTTTCCCAGTTCACTTATGTTCCATTTCTCTGAACTGGGTGACCAGTAATATCTCCATGCAAGTTTCAGTTCACCTTTACCTAGTATCCCATGACAAACTTTGAAATACTTGTGCTCTGGGAAGTCCTACAAAGGCAAACCCTATTGGGGGTTTGATTTTGAGCACTTATAGTCGATGTCTCCAAGGGCTGGCTGAGCTTCTCCTTCCCTCCCACTTGTTCTTATCAAGTTCCTTCCTTCTATTCTCATGGTCAGAGCAACACAAAAAACAACCACTACTGAGAACAGCTACACCTCTCCCTTCCCTGCCTAGCAACCACACTTGAGGTCAGATGATTCATCCAACAAAACACAGGATCACACACAGAATAAGCCCATTGTGGCTGAATTTATAAGAACTGCTTTGTAATTGAGACCAAAATCAGATTGTGCCATCCCTCCCACAACCTTAATGAAAATACTGAAGCTTTTGCCTAATAAGTTAAATATTCAGGGCTAGATTCTGCCCTCCCTGCCTGATGGCAGAGGACCTAGCTTCAGTAGGGTAGAGGAAGTGGTCACAGTGTTACAACCTGGCTAATAATCCTTGCAGAGCGTTAGCTCACTGTGCAGATTTGAAAGAATGGAGATGGGTGGGCTACCACCATGGCTGTAGAGTATTATCTGCATCTGTTTCACTTAGATCTGCCAAGATTTTCTGTATCTGTATTTGGTTTGTATGGCAAGGCAATGTGGAGCACACAGAACTGTAGTGGTGCCCACTTGCAAGCCACTAACACTCCTCTTCCTCAGGACAGCAAATGAAGAAAAGAAGATGGAAAACACACTCATGGGTCAAGATAAAGGGCAGTTTAATCAAGCACAAGCAAAGTCTACACAGAAGCAATGGGGAACATAAGTTTTATTCCCTACTTCCCATCAGCAGGCAACATTCGGTCACTTCCCAGGAAGCAGGGCTTCAGTACACAACAGTTGCTCCAGAAGACAGGCATCATAACAAATGCCTCCCCCCCAAAAAAAAAAGGTTTTATTGCTCAGCAGATCCCATATGGCAAGGAATATACCTTCTCATGTCAAGTGTCCTGCCTATGCCCCCTTTCAGGATCTTGCTCATTCCCAGCCTGCTGGGTGAGAGGCAAATACTGGAGAGAGCCTTCATGCCGTGAGAACTCCTCAGCAGCGGAAACATTGAGGTGTTACCCACACCTTCCTAGCTGCCACTGTACCGCACTATAGGGGCTGCTACAGGGAAAATGAACTCTGTTTCAGCCAGATCACCCCAATAAGAGACAGCATAGGAAAGCAAATCTTGAAGTTATCATAGTCTCGTGAAATAGAAAACTCCAGCCTGTCTCAAACTTCTCCAGCATGAGGAAGCTAAGAGGCATCAGATTTGCTACCACAAACACATCAGCTGTGAAGTGCAACATTAGGTGAGGCAGTCCCAGATGTCTCAAAAAGAGAGCCAGGCGGCACTACGACCACCACGAGTTCAGGGCACCCCTGTGACAAATTGAGTTCTCTAAGCATACAGCCCTGGAGCCCACCAGCATACAGACTGCCCTTGGACAGAACTCTGCCAAAAGAGTACCATCTTGCTGAAACAATACTGAGCTCCTGAAGCCCAGGTTTCTTAGAAATCAGTCACCAACAACTTGCATCTGAAACCTTTCCATCTCAGCTGCAAGTCCTGCTCAGGCTCTTCCAGCCTTTTTGCACTACCATGTAGTACTTGCCATCTTCTTCACAAAGCTGATTCAAACCACTACCACCATGACAGAACTGCCTACTCCTTGTTGTTTCTTAACAGTTCACAGGCAAAAATAATTAAAAAAACTCAACAAGCTCCCAACATAGCAGAAGCACAGAGCATGATAGAGTGCAAGACCACCTCATTTCAGCAGCAGTGACTTGTCAGGTCTCAAGCTGGTTTCTGCCCTCAGACAGCATCACATAAGTATTATTTCCTTCAGAAAGTCAAGCAGCAAACATCAATAAAATAGCCTTACAAAGTAGTCCTCAACATGCAAACCACACCAGGACTCACTATGTGTAGCTGCAGCATGTAAAGTGCTTCCAATACTGTAACTGCTTTGGTATCACACTCACAGCAACACAAACAACGTAGTGAAATCCCTGGGGGCACTGCGCTCCCTGCTCCACCAACTGGTGAATCATAGAATGGTTTAAGTTGGAAGGGACCTCAAAGCTCATCCAGTTCCAACACCCTGCCATAGGCAGGGACACCTACCACTAGAACAGGCTGCTCAAGGCTTTGTCCAACCTGGCCTTGAACACCTCCAGGGAGGGAGCAGCCACAACCGCCTTCGGCAACCTGTGCCAGTGTTTGACCACCCTCACTGTAAAGAATCCCCTCCTAACATCTAGATTGAATCTCCTCTCTGCCAGTTTAAACACATTACCCCTCGTCCTGAGGCTAGCATTAGGCCTTCACACACACCACATTTTGCCTGCAAGCCCAGTTCCAGAGCTCTGTCTCACCTCTGTAACCACAACCAAAAGCTAATAGGTGGAACCTTTGCATCTTCCTTCACAAGACCAGGTAACTCCCCTGCATTTCTTACCCTGAGCATAAGGCTCAGTGACCACCACAGCATATCCTAGAGAAAGTAACATTTCAACAGCGAAGCAATCAGACCTCCCAGAAGAACCAGTGTTAGCACCAGTTTTCAGGTCAGGAGGAAAGAAGGAAGCTGAAAGCCCAATCAATCTGTCATCTGGAAAATTAGTTCATTAGACTTGGAGACTCTTCTCCCATTAGCACTTCAACAGAAACAGGACAAGCTGGTCACAACTAAGTTGCCTTCACGATGAAAAGGGCCTCAATTTGAAGTAGCAGTTATAAGGTAAAGGGACAAGGTGGTACTCCTTCAAAGAATCTAGAAAAAAAAAAACCCACCTGCAAATGGGTTCTGTGCATTTAGGATGTTTCTTTAGCAGAGTTTAGTAATGGATGCTTTAACAATCAATGTGCCTCAGCATTCAAAGTAAAACCTATAGAATGAGTCTGATATAGTCAGACACACTCCTCATTAACATATTGTTGCCACTGCTGTTGCAATATATTAGAGCTGGTATCCCATGGAAGAAAAAATATGGTCTCTCTGAAGACATGGGTTACAGGTCATGGTCTACACCAATAGTGTCACACAAGAGAAGAGCTGCTAAGTCATGACAAGGCAATTCCACCAGGAAGTACAAGACTGTCGCCTGAACAATGTTACTTCTAGAGCCTAACTAAAACTCCCTTCTTGGTCTTCCAGTTTTCATCTGTGCCTATGATTCCTAGCATCATCACATACATCACCTGAGCAAGTGCTCTGAAGGGACAGAACAAGCTCAGTTAAAGATGACCTGTGGCAGAATTACTCAGAACAACTACCCCTGTGCTTGGTGGCATCAAAGTCCTAGAGATTACCTAGAAGGAAGACAGCCCAGCATCCCCAGTGGACACCAACAGAACACAGCACTGATCTGCGCCAGCAGCCTCTGGGAGAAACCTCACTCAGGCCACCAGAAAAGCCAAGCACCTAGTCTGTGCAAAATACTGTTTTCATTAAGTACTCATACACGCTCCACAACAGATCCTGCAGACATTTCATATACAGTAACGAGGTCCCACACATCAGAGAACAAGAACAAAATGCAAACCCATGCTCAAAGCCTTGTTAGGAAGAAGTACTTCACCATGAGAGTGGTGAGACACTGGAACAGGTTGCCCAGGGAGGTGGTAGAAGCCTCATCCCTGGAAGTTTTTAAGGTCAGGCCAGATGTAGCTCTGAGCAACCTGATCTAGGGGGAGGTGTCCCTGCCCATGGCAGAGGGGGTTGGAGCTGGATGATCCTTGAAAACCCTTCCACCCCTGACAATTCTATAATTCTAATGTGACATCGTGGTGCTCTAATGCATGCAAGTAG
Organism: Semnornis frantzii; assembly: GCA_013399775.1. Classification (NCBI taxonomy): domain Eukaryota; kingdom Metazoa; phylum Chordata; class Aves; order Piciformes; family Ramphastidae; genus Semnornis; species Semnornis frantzii. The sequence continues at coordinate 5,307 of VWYK01073143.1, forward strand.
AAAGCAGAGCCACATTTCAAGCTCTTTACCAGTTGCTTCTAACAAGGAAACCATTCCCATTCCCCCCTGTAACTGCAGGCCTGTTACAAAAACAGAAACATCTTCCTTGAAACTGTGACTTCAAGGACACTCTGAAGTCTTTCAGATAAGAGATTACATTTCACAGTGAAACAATTCAGATTGTTTCATTTCATCAGTTCAACCTGAATGAAAACACATCTATTACCATTTAAAGTTTCTGAGCTACATCTTCCAAAGTCAAGGTTTCCCCTAACCCCAAAACATCCAATTAGTCACACAGGATTGTTGTCTGAGGCATCTGGAACCCAATTTTCTAAATACCCCAAAACACAGCTCCAGCTAAGACGGAGCAGCCTATAACCTTCCACTTAAGTGCAAGACACACTAAGCTTGAAAAAGTTCATTTGCCAAACAAAGCCCAGTCCACAGCGAGTGCTATGAATACAAGCAGCTTGACAAACTTTAAAGCACTGTTGGATCTGATTCAACTGCAGCAAGGCTCCAGAGCAGCTCAAAATTCACAACTTTGAGGAGAGAATTGCACTGCTGTCTCAGCAATGCAAACAAGGCATTTATTAGATTCAGCTAAATCTAGTCTGAGGCTATTAAAAAACAGGTTGCAATAACAGGGGTCTTAAAGCTGCATTGATGCCATCCTTCAGGACAGATCTGCAGCAATCCAGATCGCTGCTGCAAAAAGGGCAGCACATACATGGCAACTGCTCCTGTGTGGGAGCTAGGGTAACCAATGGAAGGTCTTTGGTCAACAGAACAAATCCTCTGCCAAGGATTCCTCACATTTCTCTATGTAAGCACATGCTGGGAGCAACAAGGTATAGTGTAGGACAGAGGAGAGACAGCTCTATTCCACTTTGGTTGAGTGTGAAAAGCTTTTTTAAAGATATGCCTAACAGACTGCTTCCTGGGAAGCAAGGAGTAGGGAGGAGGTACAGCAGGAGAAAGACCATGGCTGAAAAGTCCCTCACTCCTTTTTCCTTTGTAATTATAATTTCTATAGTATGGACAACCACCAGTAGAATTGGCCTTCCTCCATCCAACCAGTGATCTACACTCCAGAATTCACAGCCTCTGTATTTCCTGAAACCACTCGTACAGGCTGATTCCCTGTCCTTTACTCTTGCTAAAGCATCAGCACTCCTGACTGTTTCAGCACATCTGAATGCTCTAGATGTGACTGCTGAGCGCTTGAGACACCAGAGAGTTTCACCACTAAAAAAAAAACAAGTGGACACAAAATACAGCCTGTATACTTGCAACTACAGCCCTAGTAACATCACATTCATACAAGTATCATCATTAAATTCTACCTGCTCACAACGGAATTAACAGACCATCTTTCAGTTCAGGATTACCTAAATCTAGAAGCTGTGTCTTGTCATTAAAAAGGTGGAAGAGAAACAATCTAGCAATGACTCAAAGATAAATCACATCCTTTACAAGTCCCAAATAAGTAAGCAACTTCACACTAAGCTACCAACTTAGCTGTCTATTGGTAGGCATTTTCCATATTCTGCTACATTGTAGCAATGCCTGTTTTATGACAGATGATTTAATCCTATCTGAGTAAGTCCAAAAATAGAGCTTGAAAAGTTTTTCTGTCTAACTTAGACCACTCGCAAAGTTAGTTTGAATAGTTTCAAATAGTGAGAAACAAGGTAAAAGCATTTCAGTCTTACCTACAGTAACCTAAATCCCTCTCCCTTCCACAAATTCCAGCTTGATTCCTGTTACAATAGGTCAATTTTTTTTTACTTTCTCTTGGAGATTACAGGTCTTAAGTGTTACATAGCCCAGATAAACACCATACACCTCAGAATATGTAAAGCTCTGAACAGTTGAGCAAGCAAGAGGAAGACTAAAAGGAAGTTCCTTACCTTCCACATGCTTCAGCAATGCCCTGCTGCTGTTACCATGAGCAGAGATAAGGATCATCTTGCCACTTCTCAGTTCTGGCACTATCTTTTCATTCCAATACGGAAGGAGTCTATCAAGCACATCTTTGAGACTTTCGGCCTTTGGGAGATTATCCTGAGACACATCGCTGCATTTATACCGGCGGTCGTTGTAGATCTCTTTGTAGTAAGGATGAGATTCAGTTATGGGAGGTGGGGTAACATCATAGCTTCTCCTCCATATTTTCACTTGCTCCTCCCCATGATTAAGAGCCATTTCTGCTCTGTTGAGCCCAATCAGTGCACCATAGTGGCGTTCATTCAGTCGCCAGGAACTCTGAACGGGGACCCACTCCTGGCCCATCTCTTGCAGGATAAGCCATGCAGTCTGGATGGAGCGGCTGAGTACAGAGGTAAAGACAAGGTCAAACTCAAAGCCCAGAGCTTTAAGGTGTTTGCCACAGTTCTGAGCTTCCTTTATCCCATCACTGCTCAGCTTCTGGTCCACCCAGCTGCAAAAGCGATTCTCCTTGGTCCAGGCTCCTTCTCCATGTCTTAAGAGAACAAGTCTGTACTTGGCCATTTTGGCTGCAGCTTAGCACAGATGACAACTGGTCTGGAATCTATTAATGATGCATCTGGACAGAGACATGAGACAAACACATCAAACATCCCATGGGTAACACAGTAACATGGCAGTAAAGAGTAGAGAACTATTAGAATCAAAGTGTGCTTTTACCTTTGAGGTCTTCTGACACCGAATTCCTTCCCACCCTCATGTGGTTAGAAAAACACCATCCTCCACCCAGTTTGCTGCAGCTAGCCCACTTACCTGATAAGGCATCTGGACTAATGTTTTCACTCTGCAGTAACTGCATGTGATGTCATTTCACATCAGACAATACTCAACTACACTCTTCAAGATACTAGGTTTATAATAAAAGGGAATATTCAGACAGCATTTCTGCCTAAAAATCCTTCTCCAACATCCCATAAATACGATTAAACTCAGAGTGCTTACAGCATGGACTCCAACACAAAACACAGCCCCATAAAACATTCTCCCTGCAGATGTCTCACTGTTTAGACTGACTGTATTATACAAAGGAATAAACTGGACAATCTACAAAAAATAATTAAGACCTAAATCCCAAAAAAAACCCAAAACAATTGAGGAGATACACAGCCCTGTTCTCATATGACCTTAGCTGGGTACTTTGGGACAAAGCAAATAACAGGTTTACTGAACATAACAAAAAAAAAAAAAAGAGAGAAGCTTATATGAAGACTTGTGATCATCTGGGGACCATAAACTCCAGTTCAGTTTTATAGAACACTAGATAGAATAACCATTCTCAAACGAATTTAGAAAGGACTGGCACTCACAAGACTGTTTAAACATCAGTCTACTTATGGAAGCTTTTAAGCAGGAAAACCTTAGAGCAACACAATAGAAGAATCCTACTCACCTCTCCTATGGCAAAGGAACGACCTATACAAATCCCATCAGAGACTCAAAAGCTGCTTTATACAGAAGACACCACACACTCTTGGGTAATTACCTGCAAGAAAAGAATAAATATCAAACACTCACATAGAAAACAGAAGTGCAAATGCTTGTGCCAACCATCATCTGCTCTCGGAGTTATAATTTTTTTAAAAAGAAAAAAAATAGAAAAAAAGGGGAGAGGGTGGGGAAAGGAGCACACTCCTCCCATGGGCTGGCAAAGCTACCGATTTCCTTATCCCAGAAAGATGCGCGTGCACAGCTCCTGCATTCCTACTAAGGGAAAGCTTTTCATCTCTGCTGCCCCCCAATATCATTTGCTCCCCAAGATTTGTTTAGACTGCAATTACCATAACTCCAGCGCACAGAAACCTACCAAAACCTGCGGGACACCACGGAGGATACAGACGGCACAGAACAAAACTATAGAAATTTGTCTCGGTACAGCCGAACAGAGCAAGGCGCTCAGCGAAACACCTTACGCTCAGAGAGCTTTCAGCTAAGCACAGATTTAAACTGTAACACCGGCGGCGGCCACTTCCAGGACTCCTCATTCCAATCACCGCCAGTTCAGCTGCTCAGCCTCTTCACAACACGTCCCTGGGTAGCGCACCTGTGCCTCAGGCTTCCCTCAGAACGGAGCGGCTTCCCCAGAGGCAGGGCAGCACGTCGTACACACACAGACGAAACGTACACAGAAGCAGGGCAATGACTCCCCAGCACACACAACACAGGAGGCTGCCCAGCAGCAGGACAGCAGCTCACACACAAACACCCAGTGTCACAGCTACCGTCTGCTCCGGAAGCCACTACCTACCGCAGGCCCAAACACCACCCTCCTTCGTCTTCAGTGGCCCACACGCGTATCCCGTCACCTCCATGTCCCGATGCTCCCAGGGTACGCCTGCACCACAGCACTCCCAACGCCAGCCAAACTCCCGCGGGCCCCGGCAGCCTCTCTGCGTAGGGCCTGCACCACCTCTCCGCGAAGTGGCCCCCAGCCGCCCTATCGGCCTCGGCGGGGGGCCACCTCCAAGCCCAGGGTCCCTGCACCTACTCCCGCACGAGCGTTTACCGCCCTCTCTCTAGTCTCGTCCTTCGGCTTCAGAGAATTAATAAACAAAACCCGCATTACCTTACAGGGACCACTGCAGCCAGCCAGCCCTCCCGCCCGCACCGCCGGAGACTCGTTCCGAGGCCGCAGAAGTCGCTGCCGTGGAAGCAAAGTAGCCCCCCCCTCGTAATGAGGCCTCGGCGTCCCCGCGCCCGCGAAGCTGGGGGTGCCTGAATGGCTGATCCAGAAGATAAGCATCGCCCTCAGCCAATGAAGCCGAGCTTGTGGGCGGTGACAAGACAGCGGCGTGGTGTCTGTAGGCGCGCTGAGAACCAAACCGAGCCGAGCGCGGCCGCGCCGGGCCTTTCTAAGCCCCTGCGCTCCGCAGCTTTGCGTGGGACGCAGTGCCCGGCGGAGCGTTTCGGCGATGCTCATGTCGTCTCCCTCCGTGAAATTCCGTCGTCCGAGGGATGGCTGGTATCATAATGCGGGTTCCCCCAGTGGCTATGGATACGCAAACGCAGGCGGCACTGGCGCGGCCGGTGCTCACCGCTTTGTCGGCGTCACCGCACTGGGAGAATGGGGTCACACGTGCAGAACATGACCAGACAGCCAAGCCTTTGGCTTCTCCCAAAGCCACTCTGGGTCCGGTGACTCCCTCAGAATAATATAGGGCCTACGTCCCCCCGTAAGCATCGCCACTTCCTCATCCACCGCCCTGGCCGGGCACGCCGACAGCAGTGGGAAGGCAGGACGCCGAGCCATTCCTTTGCCGCGTCAGGAAGAGGGGAGGGGACCAGCTGAGCTGCCTGCAGCTTCTGGATCCATCCTGCCCTCCCGCCCAAAGCCGCCTCCCTACGAACGAAGAAGTCCTGGGCTGCCTCCCAACAACCCCTCACTCATTCCCAGGTGGTGAGGAGACAGGCTATGGGTGTCAGTCAGAAGGTGTTTTTCCCATGCAGGGCTACTTCTGGCTTCAGAACCTTTTGGTTTTAGTGAGACACAAGTGTCCAAAATGTCATAATGAAATCATCAGGGAAAAAACCCCACTGCAAATCTTCCTAGCAATGGTGTTAGCTACCCTTGCACCCACAGCTTGTACTTCCAATCCATAAGGAAAATTAGTCCAATCTAGAAACTTCTTCACAATGGAGACAGAGGAGTCCTGTAAAACTTTATTTGAATAAAGGGAGAGTCCTCGGGACATAGCCCTGTGGGGTCTCTGCAATGGCTGGAAGGCACAGCTTCCCTTTTATCCTAAATTCTTGGATGCAGATTTGCCTCTCCCTTTTCCCACTGGCTGAGGTATTCGGCATTTACAGTCTTCCTCATACTGCCCCCATTAAATGTAACCCCCCTGCATCAGACATCCTATGTTCATTTAAATTAGGTCCTTCACTTTTCTGGGTTGAGAAGTTAATATTCCGTAGTCTACTGAGCCTGCTCTGTCCTAAAAGTTCAGAAGTTCAGGCTGTGTTCAATACCTCTTCTCTTCAGACAGCCCCCACTGATTTACAGCAAGAACCCAGACCAGGCCTTTAGCAGAGGCCCTTTGTGATTTGCATACACATAGGTAAGGGGGACTGCCTGATTCTTTGTTATTCCAACTCTCTCTCCACAACTGTTCATTTGTAAAGACACTGCCCACCTTAATCCTACCAAATCCAAAGTAGTCAAAACCAAGGGCATGGAGCACCTGTGGCTAGCAATGGAGAGAAGTGGTGTGGAAAGGTGCCCTTTAGTGCTTCTGTTGTCATCGGTCCGCTTCTGCTTTAAAAAAGAAGCAGATCACATATTTTATACACTATCAGATTCAGGTTTTCTTTTCTATATGCTTACTCTTGAACAGCCACAATGTGACATTCAAAGGGCCACAAACTGAATGTGTACAAAAGGGAGAAATAGAAGGGGGATCCTGCTTTTAACAGGTCAAATGGTAGTGCATGAAAACAAAAAGGTGGAGGATTTAGATTCACATATAAAAAAAGCAACACAAAAAAAAATTTAGAAAATTTGGGACAGAAGTGTTAAAATAATCTCTAAAGTGCTGCAAGGAGGAAGGGTGTTTTATTTGGCATTTATAGGGACAAGATGCTAACTTGTCAGTGGGAAAAAGGACCAGCCAGATGAAATACTGCTCCACTAGGCTCATGGCATAGGACTAAATAGGCTGAGTGGTAAAAGTGGCCAGGCTGTCAGTAAGCAGCAGCCTGTGTCCCTTTGGTAGTTACTGCACTTTTGTTCTTCAGTTCCTTGGGAAGCTCTGGAAAATATTCTGCATCCCAGGGAGAACATTTTCAGTGCTTTTCCTGATAAAAAGAGCTGTATATTATGCAAAATACTTCCACTGGATATGAATTGCACTTACACATGTAATCCTTTTCAGCTCACCTACTAACTTTAATGTTAACAATTACATTTCTTCTCTAACAACTTTATCTAAACTAGAATCAACAGTATAAAAACAGTCCAACATCAAGTATTACTCTTAAGTTCTCTGTACCAGAAGAGTTTCATTTGCCACTCAGCAGTTTGAATTGGTAAACACTCCCACACCACACACCTGCAGTCAGCTTGCCTCCAGTCAGATCAAACCTGTTTCCTCTCCTGTGAACATATGGGTGCACCACAGGCAAGCTGGCTGACTGACTTTGCAGGGAAAAGAACCAACGGTCCTAGAGGTGCAAAGAAAAACTTCTGTTCCTGAATACAAGAACTATGTACTGGCTGTACTTCAATCATTAGGAAAGAGAGAGGGAGAGGGAGAGAAGGAGGGGGAAAGAGAGGGGGGGAAAGAGAGAGGGGAGAAGGGAGATGACATATCCCTGTGCGTGACTTCTTGCAGACAGCTCCACTCATTTGGCAGCTATTATCTCTCAGAGCAGCTGGCCTGTGTTTTTCAGGGTCTCTGCTCTGGAGCCCTTCCAGGCTGTAGCATTTAGCAGGAATGTTTACAGCAGAACCAGTTCAGGAAACTCCTCAACACAAAGACTTATGCTGGGGCACCAGTGAAAACAGCACCAAAGGCTGGAACTGAGCAAGGCAGAGACAGAAGAAAACAGAACTGGAAATAAGAAAGGCCAATTAATGATTGATGAAAACAGTGGCAAACAGGCATGTCCCTTCACTGGTTATGCCCTTGGTACTTTACCACAGAATAGTTACTTTGTTCAAAGCTAGACCAAGTATTTGTCATAAACCACTGCAGACATGTACACTGCAATTTCCAGAACAAAACAAGCTTCTTGTTTACAACTATTTGATATGTGACCTGTTTTCGTTAATAATTTATTTGAAACTTCTATAATCAAACACTTTAACAACTCTGAAACTTTCTCCCTAAAACTTCCTCCTGGATGTTTTTCTACTATGTGAATTTGTGACCTCCCTCCTAGACTCTACCTACTCCTTTCCATCTTCAGTTGTTGCCAGCAGCATGCCTATTCTCTCTGCTGCCCACCTATGTGCATCTTTTTCTTGGATGCAGGCCCATTCAGGCCATTTTCTACACCCAATAGTTTTTTCTCTACACACGCCCTAGATCCTGTCTGCTATCTATGCTGTTGTTGCTTCACATTCCTCTATAACTCTTCACAAAATCACAGAAAACACCTGGTTAGAAGAGACCTCCAAGTTCATTCAGTGCAACTCTCAACCCAGCACTGCAGGGTCAACACTAAACCATGGCCCTAAGCACCAGCTCCACAGACTGCTTAAACACCTCCAGGTATGGTGACTCCACCACTGCCCCAGGCAGACTATTCCAGTGAATAAATATTTCCTAATATCCAGCCTGAACCTCCCCCGTTGCAGCTTGGAACCATTCCCTCTGGTCCTGTCTCTTGCCACCAAGGAGCAGAGGCTGCCCCCTCCTTGCTTCAGGTAGGTGTAGAGAGCAATGAGGTCTACCCTCAGCCTCTTCTTATCCAGGCTGAACACCCCCAGCTCCCTCAGATGCTCCTCACAGACCCAGGTGCTTCAGGCCCTTCACCAGCCTTGCTGCCCTTCTCCAGCACCTCAATGTCCTTCTTGTAGTGAGGGGCCCAGAAGTGAACGCCACACTCAAGACATGGCCTCACTAGTGCTGAGTACAGGGGGATGATCACCTCCCTGTCTGTCGGCCACCGAGTTCCTAATACAAGCCAGGATGCCATTGTTTAGCTGGATCCCATGCAAACTTACATGTATTCATGGACTGAAAGCTGCTTTCCTTGTTCCTAAGACCACGGGCACAGCTTGCATGATTTGCTGCACAGTCCTATGGGTTCAAAGTCCTTCAAATGTCTCTCTACACCAGACCTTGGTCTGTAATACAAGGAAATGAAGCTTTCTCCATCAGATCTCAGAGAGCACAAGGGAGGCAAAGACATGCTAGTCCTTCATCTGTCTTCTTGTCAGAGGCATTCACTGGATCTTGCATTGACCAGACAAGTGGTTCTCAGTAGTTTCTTGGCTCAGACATATCTATGCATGGGTAATTTTTCATCATACACCTACCCATATTTGCCAATCTATCACACCACCACATCTGAAACCAAACCTATTATTACCTAAAACTTGGAGGTGCACCTGACTGAGCTGAAGACACACCTGGCACAGCGTTTAGTCACCTCATTGCAATTTAAGCTCCTCAGCAAAGGGCTTTTTCTTTTTCACTTTTTGTTTTACTAGTACCCAATACAGTGCTGCTTTCATGTGTAAATACAGCTGAGCTTTCGTCCTGTTTGGGTATGGAGGCAATAGATAATTTAATGGATCTGAGTGCATTCTCTAGGTCAAAACAAGCTAAGTCCATGTGGAGGACAAATATTTTTGTTTGGTTTGGTTTGTTTTTTTGTTGTTGGGTTGTTTTTTGTTTTTTTTTTGTTTTGGTTTTTTTTTCTCTAATACCATTGCTTGGGGAAAAAAATACATTTTTAAAAAATCATGTAAACACTTAACCCAACCCTGCAGTTATCACCAGAATCATACCTTTAGCCTTTAAGTAAATATAGAAGTTTTTCTGAATCTATAAGTACTGAATAACAGTAGAGAGCAGTGAGGTCTCCCCTCATTTATTGACTGTGAAAGAGGAAGAAAGCACATGAAAGCCTTCACTATATGCAAAACAGATGAAAGGAAGCTGCTATGTGAGGCATGGTATTCCAAACCCAAAGTGAGAACTGAATTTCTTCTGTACTCCCTGTGGCTAGGTACTGTAATGTTACTCTGAAGCAGAACATGAGACTTCTCTCTGCTAATTGGAAATCCTCACTCAAAAATGAACAAATATTTCTGCAGATTTCCAGCTGAAAACATACCCATGGGGAAACCTTACACTCTGTATGCCCTCAAAAGCATTTCATGGACACTTAAAATTAAAGATTGGTGTCTAGGTGCTACCAGATAATGTGGAACACAAAGTTCTGTGAGAGCCCTCATGGATATTGCTCTAACTTCCAAATACAGCTCTACAGAAACTTGTACAGGGTGCCAAAGGCTGGGACAACAAAATTATTTTTCACAACCAGAGGTTTTCCCCATTTCCAGAAAAAGAAACAGAATTTGAAGATTTATGAAGTTCACTTCTAAATATTGTGACTCCAGAGTGGTTCACATTGCAGGTTTTGATTTGGTGCATTTCACCATTTTCTAGTCAGTGCCGTGCGAACGAACTTACTGTGGCAAAGAAAGCAAAGAAAATCCTGTGGTGAATCTGCTTTTTTTTTTCCCCTCAAGATAAACAAAGTGCTGTAGACACCAGACGTCAACAACAAACTGTCTGGGAAAAGATAATTTAAAAGGGCCTCTGAAAAAAAGAAAGCAGCAAGGTGGTGTTTAGTCAAGGCATGATAAGTTGGTTAGAAAACAGACTGGGTAGTGTTGATACTACAACAGGGCAACAGCATGTAAGAATCTGAGCAAAAATAACTAAAAGGGTAAAATGGGACCCCCTCCAACGCCATTGGTGAGAACAATAAACAGGCACAAGACATGTTCAAGCTTGCCTGTACTAATTAATGTCTTTCTATGAAAAAGTCATGGCTCACCTCAAAGCCCTGCTCTCAGAGGCTTTACTTCCATGTTACAATGAGCTCTGGGTTAACTTCTTAGCTCTTGTTGATGTGTTTGTGGAGATCCATCTCTGTGTTTATTATGTTTGCTGTCTCTCAAACATTCTACAAATCACAAAGATGTGTCTTGTGCTTCTTACCTTTCTTCCCATGCTCTGTAGTTCTCCTGCTGTGCACCAGTGTACAAAACAAGCCTGGGTGATGTTTGGTTTGGAATGGAGCACAGAAATGAGATTCCTACACAAAAAATCTGTTCTGTGTCATGATTAGGTAATATAAACAGAAGGACTGAGTCACACTGCTCTTCAGCTTTACAGCAATTTCTCAGAATTCAGAGGGGTTGCTCCTGACTTTAAAAAGCAAAAAATGTCAGGCCTCCCTTTTTCAGGATTTTTTTTTTTCCCCAGGAAAATGTGGGTGTTGAGTTTCTGAATAAATAGCTGTGTACCACAAGTTAATTCATGCTTCTCCTCTTTGGTTCTCTGCCCTTTCTTTAATGTAAAAGGAGCTTGAGTGGAAAAGGCGGACAGGACTAATAAATCATGCATGTGTGAGGAGTTAGGATATCCAACTTCCCAGAATTGTTCAGTTCTAATTTTCATATCACACCTGTTTCACTTACACAAAAATCATTCCTTTACATAATTTTTGCACCTGACTTCTGCTGTTTTTTGATTCAGCATTAGTTCATTTCTCTGGATTGCCATCAGATTTAGCTGTCCACTGAAAAGTCTGGAAAAATACTTTCCATAACCAAACCAAACCCAAACAAACCAAACCAAACCAAACCAAA
>VWYK01073145.1:8254-18459 GCA_013399775.1 Semnornis frantzii
GCCGCCCGCTCCCGCCCCCTGCCGCCCGCTCCCGCCCCCTGCCACCCTCCGGCTCACGCCGGGGCGGGCATGGGCAGAGCCAGGTAGAGCCAGGCACGGGGGGCGGGAGCGACAGCGATAGCGGCGGCACTGAGCCCTCGGCGATGCGAGCTGCTTCGTCGCCATTCAGGGTTCGTTCTCTGGGCTCCACTCCCTGCTTGTGCCGGTAGCGTCCGTGCCGCCGGTTCTTTGTGTCGGGGCGTGAGGGCAGGCTGTACCGTGCCGCACTTCTCATCAGGACTGCCGGGCGCTGGAGCGGCAGGGCTGTCGGTGGTGTCCCCATCCCCGGAGGTATTTCAGGGCCGTGTAGATGTGGCGCTGAGGGCTGCGGCTTAGCCCGAGACTCGGCAGCGTGGGGCTAACGGTTGGATCCGACGGGCACAGAGTCACGAACTGCTTGGGGTTGGAAGGGACCGTAAAGATCATCTCGCTCCCACCCGCGAGTTCCAAATCCACCTGCTGACTTCTCAGCTCCAAGAACAACTGCTCGATTATCTCACAACCTTCCAGCTACTGAAGTTCCCGTTCACACTTTGATCTCCTCCAGACACCAGTCGTGCAAAGACCTCATCCATGATCACCTCTGTAGCCCGGGTAAGGCAGATCACTTCCTTCTCTCACTGTTAACCATACGTCATGATACGTTTGGCTGCTGGATGGATTCGGGGCTATTTTCCAGCTTGGAAACGATTCTGTGATATGGGTTGGGGAAAAATGATTCCTTTTAAACATCTTTTTGCAGGGCAATGGAAGTCTACAAAACGAATTTTGCAGAAGAGAACTTTGGGAACTACTGCAAAAAATTGTTTTGAATTCTTCCTGTGTTCACTGTGTTTGCTTCTGTCTCTTGAAGGGTTTGTGAAGACAGGAAAGCTCCCAAAAAATACAGAGAAACAGCTGTTCCTGTGTCTCTATCCTCAATTGAGACTATTCCTAAGTCTCAATCCTGCCTTCATTTTTGAATTTTCGTTTTTGCAGGAGGTCCTTGCAGCAAGACAAACTCCTGCCAAACTTGCAGACTTCCCAGGACAGGGTTTTAAAGAAGCTGAAGTGCAGAAAGAAATCCTTTGCCCCTCCCCACCCTGCTTTGTACACCATTTTACACAACCTAAAAGCACATCTGGACACAATTTGCACTTTTTTTGTTGTTGTTGTTTGTTTTAAATCTTTAACAGATGCAGTTTTTGTTGGTTTTTTTTTTTTAATAATTCTTCATTAATTTTGCTTTTTTTTCAAGTTGGATTTTTTTTTTTAAAAAAAACACCAACTCCAGCTGTAAGAATCTGAAGCAGAAGGCAGCAACACAAACTGCAGAAGGTTTTTTATTGTAAGATGAGACTCTCAGGTTGTTTTAAATGAGAAATTGGTGCTGACTCCACAGGTTTCTGTGGAGCTTTCCAGTAGGGACATGCATTGTAAAGAGAATCATCCCAGTCCAATTTGTTTAGGACAGCCTGAACAAAGCTAAAGATGGGAAAACAGCAGCTAAGCAAGGCAGGAGAATGAGATAACTCCTTGAGCTCTGTCCAGACTTGCTCTCTCTGCCTTCTTTGGATTCCTTCCCCCTCATATGTGAGGGCAGGTTGCCCTGTCTTCAAGTTTGCTGCTTTACGTTTTTCATCCTGCCAAGGCTGCTACCCTGGACAGGGAGCTGCACCTGGTGGCACTGCCAAGCCCCCACCATGCTTAGGGGAATGCAAAGCACCTGCAGGGCTGTGGAGTTCTCACCCTTCAGCAGGCATCCTTAGGGGAATGCAGAGCACCTGCAGGGCTGTGGAGTTCTCACCCTTCAGCAGGCATCCTTAGGGGAATGCAGAGCACCTGCAGGGCTGTGGAGTTCTCACTCTTCAGCAGGGAAGCAGCAACTTGCAGATTCCCATCAGTTCATTATTTCTGTTTTCCCTCTCTCTCATGACTGACAAAATTGCCTTTGGCTCTCAGTGGGGAGACTTCCCAAGTGGAATCTCAGTTCTGCAGGACAGAAAAGGACTTTCTGTGCCTCTTGCAGGTTGGCTTCTAGCACCAGCAGGAGGAGGTTGCAGTATCTCGAGTGGAGTCCTCAGCTGCCAGACTTTGTTCTCCACAACTTGGAGGAATATGAAGCCAATTGGGAAGGTGCTTTGTGGGGCAGGGCTCCTGGCTGGGCTCTTAGCTTTCTTCTGGAGAGACCCTTTCAACCCAGGTAGGTGTAGTGAAAGGATTAAAAATTAATAATGATATTAATTTTGATGTCCAGGCAGAGATTGTTAATAACTATGAAAAGTGTTTACTAACATCCAATCTTGCCACGAAACTTATATACAAGGTTCAAAAATGCAGGGTCTGGAGATTTCTACATACAGGGAACAGGCAAAACTGCAACACTTTAAAGCCAACCAGCATAAGCAAACATTTTTACTGGCAGAGGAGGTTTGTGCTGTCACTCGCACTGCTTGCAGTTAGTTATGCTGCTTAGCCACTGGATGGGTGCAGGAAGCTCCTTTCTGCTTATGGCAGAAGGCAATCAATGATCACAAGAGGCTTGAAGTATTTACTCACAAAATATTATGGGACAGTACCCAAAGCATGTGGTGGGGCTGCTGCTGGGACGAAAGCTGCCAGAGGTTTGGAGCTTCCTCAGGCTCCTGGACGCTTCAGAGAGGAGGCAGACATCTCTGAGCTGGGCCTGGCTCTCTGGGCAGCAGGATGTCTTGCAGTGTGCAGTCTGGGCACGGTGCCACGCTGGCTGTGCAGGTATCAGAGCCTCAGCAGGCACAGATACAACAGCAGAGAACCCATGTAAAGGGGGAGCCCTCCTGGGTCGGGGGAGTGGTCAGAACCTGACCCCAGGTGTAGTGTTCAGCCCACACCCACTTGCTGTCTGGACCTCCCTATATAAACAGGGGAACTTTTCTTCCCTTCTCTCCTTCTCCCACCTCGTGGCTACCCTTTTACCACAGGGTGGGCACCTCCTCAGACCCCTGCCACCCAATCCAGTTGTATATGTACCTTTTGTACCTTGTTACCCCTTCCCTATACCTATTTGTAACTCCCCTATTCTGAATACCTTCTATTTGTTGTTAAAGTTTTCTCTTTTACCTTCCAAATCGTGGTCAGACTGTTCTGTGGGTGGCTTTACCCCTTCTGCCTTTTTTTTTTTTCTTCTCTCCTCTCTCCAAAAGGGAGGGGGGGGGAAAGGCATCCTATCATCATTCAGTTTTCCCCTGAACAGCTAAACTCAAACCAGTAGAACCCAATAGCAGAGAACCCAATGTGCTACCTGCTCATCCTTTCTCTCCATTTCAGCCTGAGACTGATGTGCCTTTGGACATAGATTAGCCAATCAGGATGGCAGTTTGCCCACATCAGGTGAAGTTGGGGCTTTTGTCCCCTTTCCTGTGGCCACGACTCCCAGCACAGAGGGAGGGGGAGCAGGGGAACATGCCTGGGCAATCCAGGACATGTACGAGCCCACTTGGCTTATTCAGGCCTACCACAACAGCAGGCTCAGCAGGAGGAGTCATTGCAAACAGGATTGTAAATCAGGTGCAAGAAGGGCTTCACTTGCCAGACTCTGACCAGTGCTCTCACGCCTCCCTCTAGTCTTCTGGTGGCCTCAGAGCTGTGAATCACAGAATCACAGAGTGTTAGGGCTTGGAAGGGACCTCAAAAGGTCACCAACCCCCCCCCACCTCTGCCAGAGCAGGTCACAAAATGCTTCATTCCCAGAGAAACCTGAAACAAAAAGGAAGGCAAAAAGGTCTAAGAGCATTTCCAAGCAGTCCTGCTGCCTGAGGGGGAATGCCCTGAGCTTTGCCTTACTCCTGTTTTGATTCAGCTGCAAACTCCATGGGGGTCAAGAACCGTCTCTGTAGGTGTGCAGTGCCCCAGCTGGTGCCAAAGAATTCCTGGTGTGCAGAAGGACAGAGGCTGGTTTCTGTGGTACAGCTCTTTTATATTCTGAACCTCACCCATGAGAGATGCTGCTTCAGGAACCAGGGTGGAGGTTCCTGCATACATAGAATTGTAGAATCATAGATGGCTCAGGTTGGAAGGGAGATCAAAGATCATCTGCTCCAACCTCCCCACCATGGGCAGGGACACCTCTCACCTAGACTCACCTGCTCAAGGCATCATCCAACCTGGCCTTGAACACACCCAAGGAGGCAGCCACAGCCTCTCTGGGCAGCCTGTGCCAGACTCTCACCACCCTCAGACTGAAGAAGCTCCAAACCTCAGCTCCAAACCATTCCCCCTTGGCCTGTCTCTAGCCACCCTCAGCACAAGTCCCTCTGCAGCCTTCCTGTAGCACAGAATCAGTCGGGGTTGGAAGTACCACAAGGAGCACCCAGCTCCAACCCCCTGCCATGCCCAGGGACACGTCACACCAGCTCAGGCTGCCCACAGCCTCATCCAGCCTGGCCTTAAACAACTCCAGGGATGAGGCGTCCACCACCTCCCTGGGCAACCCCTGCCAGCCTCTCACCACTCTCACGCTGAAGAACTTCTTCCTCACCTCCAGCTTGGTTCTATTCCCCCCAGTCCTATCCCTCCCTGACAGCCTAAAAAGTCCCTCCCCAGCTTTTTTTGTAGCCTCCTTCTTTGGATGCTGGAAGGCAGCTCTAAGATCCCCTCAGAGCCTTCTCTTCTCCAGGCTGCACAACCTCAACCCACCCTTGCTGCAGTTGGGTCTGGGCATTGTTCTGGGGCATTTTTAATTGTTTTTCAGCCTGTTCATTTTGTGGCTTCTTCAGGTCAGTGCTGCCTCTGCTGCTTTTGGAGAAGCACCAAGACTCAGAGCACTTTGCCCCTCCTGCTGTAGCTCTGCCAGCAGCTGAGAGCAACTCCTCAGGTGCCTCCTTTGCTTCCCTCTACCTTTTGTTCTCTCTCCTAAAGAGAGCTTGGTTGGTGCTCGAGTTCTGCTGACTGGAGCCAGTGCTGGAATTGGGGAGCAGATGGCTTACCACTATGCCAGGTTTGGTGCTGCACTAGTTCTGACTGCTAGGAGGGAAGCTGTGTTGCAGAAGGTAAGAACTCCTCAACAAACATCTTCACACACCCAACAGAGCAATGGAGCTATGAGAGCCCTGCCAGAGCCTCACCAAAGCCTTGCTAAAGTCTTGCTAGAGCCTTGCCAGGTGGTTTGGAACAAAAAAGAACTCCAGGAAGAGTTCTTTTGAAGAACTGTCTGGGTTTGGGTGAGTCTTGATCCTCTTCCAATCTGCATCCTGCTAAGAGTTACACCTGTTTAATTAAATCTGGATGCAAAATGAGCTGTCTGGGTTAAAGAGCAGCAGGTTTAAAGTTAAGGAGTGTCTGAGTCCAGGGCTGACTCTGGCTGTAAGGTGGGGGAAGCTTGCAGGGGCCTGGGTTCTGCCCTGCTCTGCTCTGCTCAGCCCCCTCCACACTGTTTCACCTTTGGCTGTGTTTTCTGCTTCCAGGTGATGGAGAAATGCCTCACACTAGGAGCAAAGAAAGTGTTCCTGATCCCTGCAGATATGTCTTCCCCTTCAGAGCCTCAAAAGGTGGTCCAGTTTGCTGTCCAAAAGCTGGGTAAGCATCTTGGGCATCTCCTTGGCTTTCAGGTGCACAGAAAGTTCTCCCAGCCCTCTTCTGTGTGCCCTGTGGGAGCTGAATGGCGATGACCTTTTACCTCCCCAGCTTGTCTCGTTTGGCTCAGACCTCAGGCAGCATTTTCTGTTCTACTCATCAAACTGAATTCATAGGATCATAGAATCCTTTGGGTTGGGAAAGTCCTTCAAGACCATCAGGTCCTTTAACCCTTTGAGACCATCAGGTCCTTTAACCCCTCGAGACCATCAGGTCCTTTAACCCCTCGAGACCGTCAGGTCCTTTAACCCCTCAAGCCCAACCATTAGCCCTACTCTACCAAGTCCACCACTAAGCTACATCCCTGAGCACCACACCCACAGGGCTTTTAAACACCTCCAGGGATGCAATTACTTCATGACTTGTTTTTCTGGGTGTGAGTATCTTAAGAACCTGGCTGTGGCCTGGTGGACCTGCCAGGCCAGCATCCATCACTCCATCTCTTCCTTCTACACCTTCTGCTCTCCCTCAGCACATTCCTGTCCCAATGGCCAGGTTTTTTTTTAGTTTGTTTCCTGTTACCAATTTGCATCCTTACAACTTGGAAAACAGAAGGAACCACCAGAACTAACGTTCCAAGCCTGCAGTACCCTGAAACACCACCAAAAGATGACAACTTCCTTCCTTTGAGGAGCAGGCAAAGCTGCTCCCAGGTGGAGATGTTGCACTGGGTGGTCTTAGAGGTCTTTTCCAAGTGACTCAGTGGTTCTGCATTCCACCTCTTGTCGTGGCAAAGCACTTCCCAGCCTTGTGAGGGAGCAGGTGCTTGGTTCAGCTCTCCTGCTGGCACTTCTGAGCGCCTGGGTGCGTGGCCAGGGCATGGTTTCCCTGCCTGGCTCTTTGTCCTGACTCCTGTCCACAGGGGGCCTGGATTACCTGGTGCTGAACCACATCGGTGCCAACCGCTTCCAGATGTGGGCTGGAGATGTGGAATTCACTCGCTGGCTCATGCAGGTGAGGAGGAGCTCCCCAGGAGCTGGGTGTGCCAGGTTCATCTGGCACAGCTTTGGGAAACCCCAAGGCAAGATGAGGTTTGGCAGTGCCTGAGAACAATTATTTCTTGCTTGTTTCATATCCGTGTCTAATCAAGCATCTTGTGGCTTTAGGACCAGACAAGTGCTGTGCCCCAGGGCTGAGCAAGGGTCTGGAGAACAGATCTGGTGAGGAGAGGCTGAGGGGATTGTGGCTGTTTAGTCTGGCAAAAAGGGGAGGCTGAGGGGAGACCTCATTTGCTCTCCCACAGCTCCCCAGAGGGAGGATGGAGGGAGGTGGGGGTTGGTAAGGTCACAGAATCAGGGAGCTCAGGTAACAGAAGGAGAGGGAATGGCCTAGAACTGTGCTGGGAAGGGTTAGATTGGGAGATCAGGAAACAGTTCTGTGCTGCAAGAGTGCTCAGGGATTGGCACAGGCTGCCTAGGTTGTCCCCATGCCTGGAGGTGTTGGACAAAGGTGTGGCCATGGCACCCAGGGACAGAGTTTGGTGGCCATAGAACCACAAAATGGTTTAGGTTGGAAGGGACCTCAAGGCTCATCCAGTTTATAGTTGATAGCTCAGCTCGTTGATAGTAGCTGAACAGGAGCCAGNGAGGTTGTGCCCAGGTGGGGTTGGGCTCTGCTGCCAGGCACCCAGGGACAAAACAAGAGGACACAGCCTCAAGCTGTGCCAGGGCAGGTTCAGGCTGGATGTTAGGAAGAAGTTGTTGCCAGAGAGAGTGATTGGCATTGGAATGGGCTGCCCAGGGAGGTGGTGGAGTGCCCATCCCTGGAGGTGTTTCAGAGGAGGCTGCCATGAGGCACTCAGTGCCATGGGTTAGTGAATTAGAGGCTGTGAGGTGCTAGGTTGGACTGGATGATCTCAGAGGTCTTTTCCAACCTGCTTCTTTCAGTGACCCTGTGAAGCACACAGCACACTGCTCCCTCTGGGGTCTGGAAGAGTGATGGATGCAGTTGTTTGTCCTCATCTTCACAGCAAAGATTCTTCCCAGTACATGTGGGAAAACCCAAACCCAGGCTATGCTCCTCCCTGACCGCTCTGTAGGCTTCCTGGCTCCTGCTGGCCTTCCCTCCAAACCTTCTTTCTTCTCCCATGTCTAATTTTATCATTCCAGGTGAATTTCTTCAGTTATGTGGCACTTGCAACAGCAGCCCTGCCCACCCTGGAGAAGAATAATGGCTCTCTGGTGGTGGTTTCTTCCCTTGCAGGTTGGTACCACTTTCTAAGTGCCTGCCTGTGACTAGAAATAGAGGAAAACTCACCCGGACACAACCTGGGTTGATACAGGATGGCAAAGCCTCTCTCTGTGCCACCATCCTCCTTACAGTCACTTTCCTGATGTTTTCCATTTTCTTCCTTTCCAGGGAAAATTGCCACTCCCTTCACCACTTCTTACTCTGCCACCAAGTTTGCCCTGGATGGATTCTTTGGCTCTCTGCGCCATGAGCTCATGATGCAGAAGAAAAATGTCTCTGTCACACTCTGCATCCTGGGCCTGATTGACACTGAGACAGCAATGGAGAGCACCAGGTGAGTGTTTGGAGGGGGGTGTAGGAGCCTGAGTGTGTCTGCAGGAACACATCTTGACAGCAGGCAACAAACTACACCAAGGCTGTGTTTAAAGTGGTGCTGCACATCTGCATGTGCAAGGAAATGAATCCTAGAACAGCTCAGGCTGGAAGGGAGCTCAGAGCTCATCTGCTCCAATCTCCTTGCCATGGGCAGGGACAGCTCTCAGCTAGACTCAGCTGCTCAAGGCTTCATCCAGCCTGGCCTTGAACCCCCCTAGGCAGGAGGCAACCACACCCTGCCTGGGAAACCTGTGCCAGAGTCTCACCACCCTCACACTGCAGAACTTCTTACTCCGCTCCAGTCTCACCCTGCTCTGCCTCAGCTCCAAACCATTCCCCCTTGGCTTGGCTCTAGACACCCTCTTGAAAAATCTCTCTGCAGCCTTCCTGTGGATCCCTTTGGATGTTGTCAGGCAGCTCTAAGGTCCCACTGGGGTCTTCTCTTCTCCAGGCTGCACAACCCCAGCTCCCTCAGCCTGTGCTCACAGCAGAGTTGCTCCAGCCCTTGGTGCATCTTTGTGGCCTCCTCTGGCCTCACTCCAGCAGTTCTGTGTCCTCCTCCTGCTGGGGACAGCATCACTGGGTGCAGGATTTGAGGTGGGGTCTCAGCAGAGCACAGCAAAGGAGCAGAATCCCTTCTCTTGCCCCCATGCCCACACTCAGCACACAGCTACACTCCAGGCTGCAGGAGGGCACTGCTGGCTCATGGGGAGCTGCTCATCAGCCACTGCTTAGGTGCACCTCTAGGGGCTTTGCATGAGGCACAGCTGAAACCACACCAAGGCCTGCCTGGCATGGAGTTACCTTCTCCCTGTTTCCTTGCAGGGGCAAAGTGCACCTCTCTGCCTCTCCTGCTCCTGATGCTGCTCTTGCCATCGTCCTGGGGAGTGCCGCGCGGCTCCGGGAGGTCTTCTACCCATGGTGGCTGCAGCAAATCATCTACCTCTGGGTTCTGGCCCCCAGTAATGAGGTTTTGCAGAGTTACTACAACTACAGCAGCCCCTAAGGGATGCCCAACCTCGGTCTCCTCTCCCATGCTATGTCCTTTCTAATCACATCCCCCCAGCCCAGCAGGAAGGTAGCAGTGGTGACAAAGCAACCTCAGCTTCTCCTAAGGCTCTTTGGTCTCCATCTTATGCTGCTTCAGCCACAGCTCTGACATCTCTGCCAGCCAGAGCAGACCTTTCCCTTTGTTCAGTCTGTCTTAGCTCTCCACCCTTCAGCCTCTCCTGTCTGCTCTCAGCTCCAGCTTCAACTTCTCTGCAGGATGCCCTGGAGCTACCTGCACTCTTGGGGCATTCTGCTCCCCTGCTCCAGTGCTTTGTGGATTCTCTGGACTGCTTTGCCTTCCCATAAGTAAAAAATGAATTCCAGGTTTAATTAAGGTTTTCTTTTGTCTTTCTTGTGCCTGTTGTTACACGCTGGTGCTTCCCCTGAGAAGAAGGGATGGTGACCAGCACATGCCTGGTGGTAGATGTTTGCTGACTGCATGAGACCTGTTAAATCAGCTCCTCCCTGCTGTAAATGCAAAGTAAATGCCAGGATGGGTTGATGAGTCCTGTTCTGAACAGCAGAAAGAATTCTTCCCTGCATGGATTTGTGTCATGAGCTTCTTTAGCCTGGAGGAGGCTGAGAGGAGACCTCATTGCTCTCTGCAGCTCCCTGAAAGGAGTTTGGAGTGAGGCTGGTGTTGGCCTCTTCTCCCAAGAAACTGATGACAGGACAAGAGGAGGCTTAGGCTGGAGATTAGAAAAAACTTCTTTGCTGCAAGAGTGGTCAGGGATTGGCACAGACTGCCCAGGGAGGTGCTGGAGTCCAAAAAAAAAAGAGTAGATGTATCACTTGGGGACAGGGTCATGAAGGTGTTGGACTTCATGACCTTAGAGAGGGCTTTTCCAACCTTAATGGAAGGGACCTTAGAGACCATCTTGTTCCAGCTGCCATGGCTGGGGACACCTCCTACCAGTCTCCCAGTCTGGATATAACCTTTTGAACCATAGAATGGGTTAGGT
>VWYK01073149.1:0-12247 GCA_013399775.1 Semnornis frantzii
ATGATGTTTAAGGTCCCTTTCAATAAAATCTATTCTGATTCCTCAAAAAAGAACTGATAATCACAGCTTCACAGTGCCTGTTGGTTAAGGGTCTCTGTTGCAGACACCCAAGGAAATTAAAGTCCTGCATATTGTATTGGAGGTTTCCATGGAAAAAAAGCAGGAATAATATTTAGGTCCAAATCCATATTACTTCAGCACTGCTCTCATCAAAACACATGGGAATATGCCTATGTGAGCACTGGACTGAGAAGGGCTGATCACAATCAAGGCTGCCTGTGAAAGTAAGTTTCATTGTCTTAAGGATGTTCCTCATTTTAAGAGCAAACTTTTGTATTTGGGTCGAAGTTTATGCCAAATTTCAGGGACTTTTGATAAACAAACTTCCATTTGGAGTAATCTAGACAAAAAAACCCCAAACCAAACCCAACCCCCAACCATTCAGTGTTTCTTTTCAATCTTTGCAAAGATGAACATTTAGGCT
Organism: Semnornis frantzii; assembly: GCA_013399775.1. Classification (NCBI taxonomy): domain Eukaryota; kingdom Metazoa; phylum Chordata; class Aves; order Piciformes; family Ramphastidae; genus Semnornis; species Semnornis frantzii. The sequence goes on from VWYK01073149.1 coordinate 485, forward strand.
TTTCACCTCCAATTAACTTAGCATTTCAAAGCATCCTTTCACTGTGATTACAGTACTCCATGCTGAAAGGAAATACTCTGCCTGGCCCAAAACAGGTTGATGTTGCTGTTTCAGAGTTCAGAAATAAAAACTTCAGGTGGCCAAGGAAGAAATTTGCCTTTCAGCCTCTAGACACTTTCTTCACCCTCATTTTGAGGGAATTACTGGTAAATGGAGAAGCCATGGCTCCAGAGACCTCTGCTTCTTGTCTCTCTCTGCAGCCATTGGATCCTTGGTAGATCTGCCTGATTATCACAGCCATGATCCAACTGCCACAGACCTGCCATGGTATTCCATCAGTGGCCTAACTGGGTGCCCAGAAAATCTATCCCCTACATTCCCAGCCGCATTGCTCTCACTATCCTGATGTAGCAGACTTTCCTCAGCTCCACAGTGCTATTATTTACTGTAACCCACATCATGGTAAACGTGCCTGGTACCCCTACTGTTTAAATTCAAAAGGAGTTTTCCAGATTCTTCCTGCCTTGTGACTTACTCTTGTGTCTGAAGTTCTCTAGCACCTTTATTTTAACTTGAGATTTGTCAGGGCAAGAACAGGACCTTCATAGCATCTGCCATTCAGCATGACAGCAGGCTAAGAATAGCCTCCAGCTGCCAGTAAATCAAATGGAGTTACATCAGGGTTGATGTTGCTTGAAATTCTTGCATCAGTGCTCAACAGCCAGAGAGGAAAGAAAAGGGAAAAAAAGGAGCAGGGGGAAGAGAGAAGAAAAGATGTGCTGCTGATTTGGATGGGAACCTGGCCTTCAGTGCCAGGACAGATTTAGAGGTGGGTCAGGAACCATCCATAAGATGCCCAGAACCTTTTGACTATCTGTTTATCCATCCAGCTTTTTGCTCTCACAGCCTAATGTTACCACCATTAGATGGCTACTCACCATCCTGCCTGTGTGTGCTGAACTGGCAGAGCTCTCAGTCCATGAGGGGATTTTCCTTACAATAACTATGTGTGTAGTCATCTGTCCTCAACAAATGTGGACCAAGTCTACATCCAAGCTGAATCTTGATGAGGGCATGAGTCTTAGTATGCTGGGGTTTGTAGTGTGGGATACACACATCTTCAGACATCAGTCCTTCCATCCCTTAGCACTCTATCCCATAATGACAGGCATCCCTATAATGATGAACCTGATGAATATTCCCTGATCATGTATCTGTCTTGTCCTGGGAAAGGGGCTTTAGTTGAAGCCCAGATGTCACTCTGATTGTGGTGTAGGCTACCTGTTACTACTGTCATGTTTTCAGTCCTCCTGGTCTGTCTGCCCTCTTAAATACTCCCTGGATTTTAAACTGCTCCAGAATGCAAAATCACAGTGTCACAGAAACATTCAGATTGGAAAAGACCCTCAGGATCACCAAGTCAATCTCTACTCTGCAAGGTTCACCCTAAACCATATTCCCAAGCACCACATCCGAATGACAAATGAGCAAACACATCCAGGGTTGGTAACTCCACCACCTCTCTGGGCAGCCCATTCCAATGTCTGACCACTCTTGCTGTGAAAAAAATGTTTCCTAATGTCCAGAATGTGGACGGATGCAACAGTTTAAGGTTTTTTGGGTTTTGCTTGTTTGTTTTAAGTACACTTGTCAAGTGAAACAGTGAGCATTCAGGAAAATAAAAGACCAGGACAGAAACACTGCAAGCACATGAAGATTTTGGATCAAAGTCAGAATATATCCTATTCTTTCCAAGAATCCTTTAAGTTGGAGTTCTCTGGGATACATGCAGTGATTCCAGAGACAGCAAAGTTGTGTGCACAGTGGATTGAGAAGTTCTGCCCCTGACACAGATAGTTATTGTCAGAAGAAAGAGAAAGGTAAAATGTAGAGAAACCTCCCCAGGCCCTGGGAAGGTCATTGAGATGTTAGGAGCCTGAAATGTGATTGAAGAGCGATCAAGGTCTCCAAATCTGGAATGTGAGGGCTCAACTGAAGTGTTGTTATGCAGTACTGTGTGCTGAGCAGAAGTGTCTCTGGATATGTGCCTTATGGAATACTGAAACACCACAACAGGTTACCCAGGGAGGTTGTGGATGCTTCCTCCCTGGAGATGTTCAAGACTAGGTGGGATGAGACCTTGAGCAACCTGTTCTAGTGGGAGGTGTCTCTGCCTAGGGTGGGGGGTTGGAGGTCCCTTTCAATCTAAATCATTCTATGATTCCATGACTCAATTAAATAGCAATTATTAAAACAATGTGTTTCAGGATTATTAATTACATGGCTGAAGGCCCCACTTTGCTAGGTGCTTTATAAAACCAGAGCTAAACACTCACAGCCGAAGCTGTTTGGTGTCCTCATCTTGCTGGTTGATCCAGGGTGATCCTGTCTCCCAAACAACTGGAGTTTTCTTCTATTGTTAGGATCAAGTGCATTTTGCTCTTCATCAGCTCTGTGCCTGTGTTTGATCTCTTACCCATGAGCTGTTTTAGGGTGAAATGAAGTAGTTGTTTTCACTTCGAGCCACTGGAAACCAAGCAGCCACTCCACAAGCAGAAGGCTCCCTTTAGGAGCCATTTTCAGCTCTACACATTGGAATCCACAGTAGGTTACTAATGACTGGAGAAAGAGATGGCCAAATCCACATAAATAAATAAACCGAATGACTGCCATAATGCACACTAATCTGGGGAGGTTCTGTGTGGCTCTCTCTCTGTATTCAGTCACTGGAGTGAAAGGAGATATTTTAAGTAAAAAACTGACCACCTATGGCAGGCAATTTGAGCATACAGGAAAGAGCAAATCTCACTGCAAAGAGGCTGGGGGATTGAAAATCATCCTTTGAAAAGATGAATATTTGAAACCACCAACTGCTGTAGCTACCATGGGCATAGTTGCCAGCACTGCCCACCAGGCTGGAATCAATCTGTAGGGATGGGTTTGTCAAAAGGAAGCAAGAAGAGAAAAGGAATTTTTGCTTCTGGGATCACTCTGCACAGACTGAACAATTGGTTGTGGCCTTTCCTCAACCAGGGGCAGCAGGAGATGCTGTTAAACTCCGACCTGCAGCCCAGTGCCTGTTTGTTAGAAGAGAGATGCCTGTGTGCCACGAGGATTCAGGGGAAGTATGGCATTGCACCAGCAGTGCTGTTGCAGGAATTGAAGGAATTTTGATTGTGGAGAACTGTGATTCCTTCAGCATAAAGCCACACAGGGAATTTGATTTTTGGGGTGTTGACAGTAGAAAGCATTTTGAAGGAAGTTTAGAAATCAACTTTGCAAATTTGCTTTGCTTTCCTAGCAGCCTGTTGTTTGTGACTTCAAGTACCAAGTTACAGTTTCCCCTTATCAGTGTTCCCATTCATGGAAATGCACAATGTCTCTGCAGAAGGACTTTGCTCCTGTGCAAGCTTTCACAACTGCCCATGTGGATGCAGAACAAGAGCAGCCTAGATGTGGTTTTACTGACATACCTCTTCCTGTCCAGGTTTGTTTTACTCATTTACTCATCTAATGTAGAAAGGTCATAAACCAAACCTAAGGTTCCTCTGGAATGTGCAGTTTGTTCTGTTAACATTCTTGACGCCAACCTCAATATGACCTTCCCTATGAGATTAATCTCTAGTGTCAGGGATGTATAAGGTTATACCCATCTAACTGTTCAAACTGTGGCTTTCTGGGCAGAGCAGCAATGGAATAAAAAAAAAAAAAAAGAATTAAAAATTATAGTTTTAAAAACTCATCAGCAAAGAGCTTTCACCTAAACCAAGTATCTGAGCCATGAATGAAGATTGGAGGGCAGCAATGTAAGTCTGCTGCTGCAAGTCCTGGCCATATAACTAAGCCAAGCTGTGCTTTGACTCTCCGTGAGGATGCTTTCTGGCATCCCAAGGCCTCAGCTAATTGCCACTTGTTCTTGATTGTGTTTTTTTCTTGCTGGCTGTCTTTTCCACTTCTGCCTCTCAGATTACTAGGGCTGGTGACTAGGAAATATGGGAATAGCCACCCAATCAAATTACAAAACATTAAAAAGGTCAAGTGCACACAGGTTGCTTTTGCACCATGAGTGGGAATCAGATTTCCTGGTATCTCAGTAAGAGTGACAGATAGTGTTAACCAGATAAGCAAATGGGAGCTTGTGAGGTTAAAAGCAGGAGTAATTTGTCAGTGGATCTTTTTTCAAGCAGAAGTGTATGACAGTTAGCTTTCCTTGGAATTTCTGCCTTGTGGGTGACAACAACCCCACTGTATTTTTGTGCCTTTGGCTGACCAATGTGGTCCTGAGACCAGAGGCATGATAACTTCTGCAGATCTGCTGATGCTGTAGGAAGATGGAAAGGAGCAGCAAACAAAGGAAGTAATTGCTCTGGGAAAGCGTTGCTTGTTAATGCCTTCGTCTGGCAGGGAGTGAAGCTGGGACAGCTGAAGCTCTTACAGGTGCCACCTTGATGGTCCCTTTCACACACTGACTGTATCTCCAGCAAACATCATGTTCATAGAATCATAGAATGGTAAGATTGGAAGGAATCTCAAAGATCATCTAGTTCCAGTCCTCTGCCATAGGCAGGGACACCTCCCACTAGCACAGGTCACTCAAGGCCTCATTCAACCTGGCCTTAAACACCTCCAGGGAGGGAGCAGCCACAACCTTCCTGGGCAACCTGTGCCAATGTCTCACCAACCTCACTGTAAAGAACTTCCTCCTAACATCCAGTTTCAATCTCCTCTCTACCAGTTCAAACCCATTGTCCCTTGTCCTGTCATTACAAGACTTTGTCAATAGTCCCTCCCCAGCCTTCCTGTAGCCCCCTTCAGATACTGGAAGGCTACTCTAAGGTCTCCTGGAAGCCTTCTCTTCTCCAGGCTGCAGAGCCCCAACTCTTGTAGCCTGTCCTTATAGCAGAGCTGCTGCAGCCCTCTGAGCATCTTTGTGGCCNGACCTTACACTTGGCCTTGTTGAATGTCACGGGCTTGACCTGGGCACACCTCTCCAGCCTGTCCAGGTCCCTCTGGATGGATCCTTGCCCTCTAGCAAGCTGACTGTGCCACACAGCTTGGTGCCATCTGCAAACTTGCTAAGAGTGAACTCAATTCCTCTGTCCATATCACATGTTCATAGACTTTTATACATAGACTCTCCCTTTTTGGGCAAAGGTGTGGTGAGAAGGAGTCGTAGGTATTGCAGAAGCCAAAACTATCTACTGAAAGCTTCACAGAGGAGTATGTCCTTAGTAGACAGGTCTTCTCCTTCTGAACTACCATTTTGACAGAAACTTTGGAAAACAAAGTTGGAAGTTTAGACATTCAGGTTGACATTTCAACAGTAGACAGCCTAGGAGAGCTCAGCTGCCAGGCAAGATCAACTTTGTCTTTGCTTTACCAGTGGGGCAGCAAGCGCCATGCCATGGGAGACATTCTGGTCTGCTTTTCTTGGCGATCTGTTTCAGATGTGAACTGTGAACTGTTTCTCAAAGGTCTTGTTCCCTCTTTACCCCAAGATCAGTGGTTCTGGTTGCAGTGCTCAGATATTGCACAGGAGCAACCTTCGTTTTTGGAGACAGCAGCCCTAGAAATATTGAATAAATAAACCCTTGTCACCTTGACAGGGTAATGCTTCCCTCTTCCCCCTCATTATTAATTTATGGATCCTGAAACCTATTTCCCAAAATTTCCACCCTCCCTCTTCTCCCCCTCCTTTGTTTTAATGAAGTGAGGATTGGATTCTAGAGCAGAGGCATGAGTCAGTGATGATAAAGCACTCAGGCTCCTGGCAGTCCTGTAAATGCTACAGTGGCTTCCAAAGAGTTAATTCATTATGGTCCATTGTCCAGTCGACTTTATAGCTAGCAGCAGATTTGAGCCAACCTGAAATGCTGAAGTGGGAATGAAAAATGAGCAGAGCCTTGGTGTGCATTAAATATTTAATATTCTCTCAGTGGGAGGTGTCAGGAAAAGGACCATATAATAAATACTACGAGACACAATTCCATCACTGAACTCGTCTGTTAATGACCTCATTTGCTTTGACAGAAACATTACAGATGCAGCCTCCTCACTTCTGTGGCCCTATTAGCAGCCACATTCCAGTTGGAGAGCAAATTCCAGCTTCTGGTACGAGCAGGAGTGGGTTGGAGTGATGATTGTCTCCTTCTGCCTCTTTCTGTCTCCCTCTGCTCTCCAGATCTGGGGCATTCAGAAAGAATTTTGTGTGGCATGAAAGGTATTTGTGTAGCTGAGTGATTCTGGCAGGGAAAACAGTGATTTAACAATCTACCTGGAATACATAAACTCAAGAAAATGCTCTCCTCCCTCAGAGGAGATGAGTGCCTCTCATTTCCTGCTCTAGCTTCACCAGCGGGTACATGGTGAGAACTTAAGAACTCTGCATGTGAACGTGGTGGACACCACCTCCACTTTCATTCCCTGAAGACCTCTTGTACCAGGGAAGAACAGGATCCTCAGGTGGTTCTACTCAAATGCATCCTGGTGAATGCTTCCTGCTTCAGCAGGTGTGGAGACCTTGAAGTTTCTCTTGTGTCTGGAGCATGTTGCTGACAGATCACAGGACTTTCTGCGCAGCTCTGTGACCTGCAGCACTGCTGATCCCATGGAGGCTGATGTGCTGTGCAAGCACCAGCATTGCAAGATCTCTGGCTTCAGACTAAGTGCAAGCAGCTTGTTTCCCTTCTTCTGCTAATTATGTCTGAAGAGTCCTCAAAAGCATTCCTGCTCTAATGGCTAGAAGCCAACCCTCCATTTCACACCTCAATGTATTAATGTCCAGTTTCTATGCAGCCGATGTTTGCCAGGTTGCACCTTTAACTTATCTAATTTTCCCCTTTCCTGGGCAGATAGATCCTGGGATGGTCACATCACTTCTCAGCCTCTTTTTTTTTTTTGTTTTGTTTTGTTTCTTTGTTTTTGTTTTGTTTTGGTTGGTTGGTTTGTTTGTTTGAACCTGGGAAGCAAACCACCCTCTTTAGGTTTGCCTAGAAAAGTTCTCGATCCTCCTCAGCATCCCAGTAAAGTTCTCTTGTGTCCCAGCTTCAGTTGCTCTTCTTGAGTAGCAGTGACTTATGAGGTTTGAAATGCTCAGTGAATGACATTCATTCCCCTTAGCACTAATAGCAATTCCTCTCATTTCATCTGTGGGTTACACTGGAGGGGCAGCTTAAGTGTTCAGGTCTCTCTCCTCTGTGGACAACTGCTGACTTAAACATGAAACTCTCACTATTGGTAGTCCTGGAATGCATGAAAATGATTTTTCACATTTTAATGCATTTCTTCTCCTTCTTCCCGTGGCATAAAATCCTACTGAATTTCTCTGACCATCTCATTTGCCTCCAGTATTAATTTATTATTTCCATCAAAGTTTCTCCTAAGGCCTTGCACATCACTGTAAGACTTTGACAACATTCCTATATCCGTCCAATCTTTTTTTCCTCTTCCACATGAAAGTGCTACATTTGCTCAGGGAAATGCCATCCTCTGTAATTTTGTAGGACATTATAGGGAGTAGTCAAAAATACAGATTGAAAAAGGAAGAGAAAAGAAGAGCTGTTTGTCTTCTCTCCAGGTGAAGTGCATGCTGGTAGGCTCAGACTCCCTGCTTTCAACACCTGGGGTTGACATCAGTGTCCCACTCTGGTTTTAACTAAGCAGTTTCCTGCCTCAAAGTGGAAAGAAGATAAGGATATAGAAAATTGTAAAGATGATATCATGACAGGGGCCTTCGAGACTCCTTACAGTACTAGAGACCTGGACATCTCAGATACTAGCATAGGACTACAGAATCTAAGATGAAATGTTGACATCTTTAATTAGCATCTTCTTTTTGGAATGGAGCATAGAATCGTATGATGGTGGGGGTTGGAAAGGACTTCTGGGGAGCAACGAGTCCAACCTGCCTGCAAAGCAGGCAGGAGTATGTCCAAATGGGACTTAGAAGTCTCCAGAGAAGGAGACTCCACAACCTCCCTGGGCAGCCTCCTCCAGGGCTCTGTGACCCTTGCAGTAAAGAAGCTTTTCCTCATGTTGAAGTGGAACTTCTGTGTTCCAGTTTGTGTCCATTGCCCCTTGTCCTATCACAGGTCTTCCTTCAGCCTCCTCTTTTTTCAAACTAACCATCCCCAGCTCACTCAACCACTCCTCATAAGATTTATTCTCCAGGCCTTTCACCATCTTCGTTGCCCTCCTCTGGACCTGCTCAAGCACCTCCACATGTCTCTTGTATTGCAGTGCCCAAAACTGAACACAATACTCAAGTCTCTCATCCTTTCATCTTGAGACAGATGCCTCAGTTCTTTAATCATGCTCAGAGCCTTAACCTTGCTGTCTTCCCCCTTGCCTAAAGCTGCCTGAACTGTGAGGCCCATTATGGAGAAACAGAGGTGTGTCCTTCTGCCTGCACACCCTGCTCATGCCTGCTGTGATCGGGGGTGGAGGAGGCTGTTTGCTGGCATAAGAGGAGGTTTGGCAGAAAGATGAGACTCCTTCTACTGCTACTGCTGCCACAGGCTGCAGGTCTGCGGTTCAGCAGCGTGCAAGGGGAGGATGGAGAAATCAAACCAGCTAGCTGCAGACTCAAGAAGGAAGAGAGAGGGGGAATGAAAAAAGGTCTGGGCAGAAACAGGAAGGGAATGTGCCTCCCGCTCCCGTCCCTGCTCTGTGTAGGCTGCTGCCAGATGCCACACATTCTGTGCATTACAACAAGGCAGTTGTTTGCAGCGCTGGATCCGTGCAACAGGGAGATAAGGTTCTGCCTTTGTACTAGAAGCAGCTGCAAAGGGGCAAAAAGGTCTTAGAACAAGAAATTAGTTCATCTGAATTCTCTTTCTCTCTTTTTTCCTCCTTCAAGCCAGACACCAACAGCACACTCCCTCCTCTTGTGGCATGCAAATGTTTTTACACTAGCTTGTGGTACCAGCAGGAATGTGTATGGGAGACCGTGCAGGGTGGGTGTGTGGTGGAGCTCCTCTCTGAGGAGGGCTGCGGCTCCAGGTCTTTGCTCCAAGGGCAGTCGATGATGCTTGCTCAGCAACCAGGTGCCCCTCGGTGGAAAGCTCCTGGTTGTGAGGGAGAGGAGTAGGCACGACCCTGCCAGGCACAGCAGGTGGGTTTGTAGTTGTTACTACCCGGCTGCTGTTGAACAAATCCTCGGCTACAGCAGTAAGAAATTAACAAGCTAGAAAACACTCTGTAAGATGGCATAAGCCATTCATTCCTTGTGCAGCATGGGGAGAAGGAGAAAATATCTGAACACGTACTGGTAGATTGTGTCATGACGCATCCATAGGCAGGAGAGATCCAAATGAACCTGGGCAGACAGCCTTGGGCATGACATAGCTACTGTCTGAGTGCTTGGCTCTGCAACCTTAATGATGTTCTTTTAATGTAGCTTTTAAAAATGCATAATATAATATAATATAATATACATTGTCTGTCCTGTCTGCCTTTTGCAGCTCTGAAAAATGAATCAGGTATCTGCTGTGACATGTGGAATCATTTCACCCTGACGCACAGGCAGATGCTCTGCCACCTTCAAGCACTTTCTGGAACATGCTTTAAGATTTAGGTTTGCTCTTAAGTGATTATCACCTACTCAGTAAAGAAATAGACCTTCTCCTCTTCAGAACTTTCTGCTGGTATTTTTGTAGTCTTTGCTTATCAGGAGTCGGGCAGCTCCTGTGCTATCAGTTCCCACCGGTTTCCCTGGTGCTTGTTGCTGGCTATGCAGCTAGAGACTGCTTTGCAGAAATTACTCAGTGCTGTCCCTGCCTTTGTGTGAGGAGGGATGGAAGGGTGAAACTCACAGTTTGGATGGAAGGAGAAGAGGATACATGGCAGAGAAGGAGATGGAATAGCCCTTAGAGCCTTGCCTGGGACTCCAGAAAGGTGTCTCCTGCTCCCGGACTGATGTGCCCGTAAGTTACAATCCCAGAGCTAGGCATGCCACTACCACAGGGCCCCTGGAGGCTCCATCCCTCTCAGCTATCTCAAGTCCCCCCAGAGCTGATTTAGAGAGGTCACCTGTCACTTGTGTAAAGGTCACCAGGGGTCTGTGCTGTGGACAGTCCCCACATTGCTGAGATGTCACATAATCATTTTATTTTACATCGCCTTGGTCCTGCCAGGGGAGGGGAGGAGACAGGATAAGACTGCGAGGTCAGCAGCATCTTTATGGATGGTGGAGTGAATGTGAGGTGAAAGGGATCGTTGCTTTTGCCTCCCCAATAAACCCCTTTTCTCTGCCTGAACGGAAGCAGCGAGGAGCTGTTCGGTTAATTTATATTAATTCAACTCCATTAATGATGAGATATCATCTCTTCTCTCAGCAGGAGAACCATCAAAAGGATTTAATACTGAGCTGCTCTTCTGACAACCACACACTACAGTCTGCAGCCACTCCAGGGCTGAACTGAGCCTTTCCTCAGCTGCCAGCCTGTCCTGGGGCCTCTTTATGAAGGACAACCTTGTGCTGCTATTATTATTTTTGTGTGAGTCCTCACACACGCTCCAGCATTGCCCGGGCATGGAAAGCTTTCTGCAGGCAAGAAGGGACACACCACATGTGCCACATTCTTCCCAGGCAAGGGACATTTCAAATGGCAGGAAGCCATAAACAGTTCACATTAGCTTCCACTCTCTCAGGCAGCTGCAGAGTGGGAAGATCCTACTTTCTTGAGCCAGGAGAGGCTGGTGGCCATGGGTATCTCCTACCTCACTGCCTGGGCAGCAATGGCAGCAGCTCTTGGGCTAAGTGAGTGTATTGCTCTCCTCAGGGATATGCCAGAGAGGCAAGGCACATCTGGACCATCAGCAAAATCTGCTTCATGAAGCATCATATATCAGTGTGACTTGGGCTTCTTGTTTGATCACCATGGGGATCTCGAAGGGTAGGCAGTCTGGTATCAAGCTGGTGTAAACCAGGTTGGTGTGTTAGGAAGGACTAGAGATCACACCAGGATCAGAGAGCCTCTGCTGTCACACAATAGAGAACAGAACTTTGGGCTCACTGCACAGAGGGAGAAACTGAGGCAGAGTCAGGAATCTCATGACCTCTTGGTGTGGAGCAGCACTGGAGTAGGACCCCAGGCCCCAGCCCAGGAGTTACAAAGGTGCCAGTTTTACCCTGTGGAGGGCCAGACAATACCATTGGGGTGACCCAAGGTGGTCGTGGTGACCAGGGTAGTTTTCTGATGGCTACAGGCCCCTGAATCCAGCAGGGCTGCTGGAGGACTCTCTTGTTTCCTCATTCATGTCATGGCAGTAGGAGACAAGGCTTCGTGCTAGTCATGTAATTGAATTTTTCTCCTTGCTTCTAGCTGATAGTATTAAACTCCTGGCCTCTGAAATACAAACATAAATTTTTTTTTTATTATTTTCTTTTTTAAAAATATTTTTATATTAACATATTTCCTTTTGAAACTGTGTGAGGCTTTTCTCAAAACTAATGGATTTTTTTTTCCCCCCTTGTCTGGGCCAAATGTATTCAAATCTTAACTCAGTTAAGTCAGAAGATTCCTATCGTCTCAGCAGGGAATCCCACCCTTTATTCCACAAATCAGCATCCTTTTTATTTGACTTTCTGATCTCCAAAGGAAAAGGGATGTGGGGTTTTTTTTAGAGGCTTTTTTTTTTTTTTTTTTAAAGTTTAACTCTGACGTTGATGTTGCAATGCTCTTTGATAGCCAAGAACACAAGGACTGGCTTCAGGAGCAGCTGAAACTTCATCAGGAACCAAAATATATTAAAAAAAAAAAA
>VWYK01073149.1:12265-32764 GCA_013399775.1 Semnornis frantzii
AAAAAAAAAAAAAAGAATGGATGCAGAGTGGGGAATGGTAGAAAGTGATACTGTTGAAACAACCCTTTGAAAATTCCAAAATGATGCTTGATCTGTGAGTTCCTTAAAGCTGCTGCACTACCTTTAATATCAAAATGAATTTTTTTTTTTGAGGTGTGAGGGGGCAGGGAGAAAAGGTATTTTAACATGGTTTTGGCTTTACTCAGAAGAAATAAGTTTCATTTTAACCTGTAGTGATTCCACTTGGAGATTTTTTCCCCATACATTCATCTGGGATTTAGTTGGATGCTTTAATCACTTTTTAAAAATCATCTCCTCTGCTTGAATATTTCTTTATTTCAAAAGAACAGCAAAAGAGACACAAAGTGACTGAATGCTAAGGGGTTCTCCTGAACCATGCTTTATCATAGAATGGTAAGGTTGGAAGTGACCTCAAAGATCATCTAGTTCCAACCTCCCTGCCATAGACAGGGACACCTCCCACTTTAGCTCCCTCTTATCCACCTGCAAAATACCATGTCATTGAAAAGGAAAACATGAACTAGAAACTGTCAGAGGGAAAGGAAGGAAGGGCCCAGCCTTTGCCTGGGGGGAAAAAAATCAATGCACTGGCATCAGCCCTGCACTGCCAAAAGAGATGCAGCTCCAGCCCTGAGATGCTGCCTGACCCTCTGCATTGGTGAGGCAGTGGTGCCCATTGGAGCCCAAACTGGGCTGAATCCCTCAGCAGTGGCCACAGGGAAATGAAAGATGAAGTGGTGAAAATCCCTAAGGAGAAATAGGTCTTAAGGGAATGACATGTCCAGGCTGCAGAGAAAACAAACCTGGGGGCAAAGCCTTAGTCAACCTGGGAGACATTTGTCTTGTAGTTTTTTCCTCTTTGAAGGGCGTGGTCCTGGTTTGAGTGGTCAGAAATAGTATAAAATTACTTATTAATGTCAATCCTGTACTTAAGAACATAGCAGGATTTTTATTCAGAACTATCCAGGTCAACAGGCTCTGTATCTGCCCCATGGTCTTGCCTGGTGTTATAATTTCCTCACATTAATTTTGGGCATGTACTTGGGAGCTGCCCTGGGAAGTCTCTGTTTGACAGGTTTTTCTGATGCAGTAGAGAAAGCTGCTGTCAAAAGTGAGCCAAAAAGCCTCACACAGGCTCTGGGTGCAATTAGCATCCTATCATTTCAGAAAACCACAATTTGAACAGGTCGCCTCCTTTGTGGATTGCAGAAGGAGGGGAATGTGCTGCATTCACACTCTTCATCCTGACTCCCTCACCCTCCTAGGAAAGTGCCACATAAAAGACTATGTGGATTAGATGGCAGGAGCCTGCCTGTTCCTTCCTTGCAATTAATATCATAAGCAAATGAAATGTTTCCATTGAAAGTTTGCAAGAAGGGACTGCTGCCACTTACTCCCATCTCTGCTGAGCTAAAAGGTTTTCTGCAGCTAACATTTTTCATGTGGTGCTGGGTGTGCTTTACGTTTATTGAGCCCTGGCAAAAGGTCTGTAAATCAGCACTGCATAGATTAAGCCTATATTCAGTCTGCAGGAACTAGCAAGTCACGAGGATTAAGATAATAATATGAAACCCCTTTGAGTGACAGCCTCAGAGAGAGAGGGATACAGGCTTTGGGCTCCCTGTAGCTCCCACGTAGTGCGATGGTTTTTCTCCTTCCACTTGGGACTGTTGCACTCCACTATGATTCACTGAGACAGACACTTCATGGGAGGTGGAGAATTGCCTCTGCATAGCAAGTGCAAAGAAATTGGGGTGGTCACGCTGAAAACCAGAGCAGTTTCACTTAGCTATGTGGATTTAAGTCTTCTCACCTGTGAGATGCTCAAAAAATTTGGTGAAGATCATGGAGCCCTGGATGCCTCACTGCCTGCACCTCACAGTGCCTGCAGCTGCAGAGGGATACTGAACCCTAGGATGGGGAAACCCTCAGTGCAGCTGAAGGTCTGCAGCATATGGGTTCCTTTCCAGAAGCTGGCAGCTTGCCCAGTGCATTAACGATGTGCTAAAAGAGCCCGAGGATAAATGGGCAAAGCTGTTTTCTGCCTGTCTCTGTGAGCTGTCACCCTCCGACACCACACACCCTGCAAGAAGCTTTTCGTGGCACTCGAGAACCACCTGTCCATCTCCAGCAGTGGCTGGCACACAGGTTGCTCTCTACTAGTTTTTAACCAGAAGGGAGTTTTGGCCAGAGCACTTAAAATTAATATTAAAATAGAAATCTGCATTTCTGAACAAGCTGCTCACGACCTCCTTTGGAACAGAAGCATTTTCCTTGCTCCTATCTTAGGCAGCAATGTGCCCTCCTTTCAGGTTCCCATTTCTAAGCTGGGTCTTTCCTAATTTTGATTCTTCTGGGGAGTAGCAGACAGTTTAGAAAGCGTCTTTGTGGTGAAAAGCACCCTGAGAGATGAGTAACCCTTCTAAACACAGTCACATGTGGCATGCAAGAAACTATTCAAGGACCAGTTCTAGCTGAGAATAGAAACACACAGAGTCCACAGATGTCATGAAACAGAATGAGAGCTGCTGGTGTCAGCTTGAAGCCATGATGATATTAGGAAGATGATTTAACATCTTAAGCCAGTGACAGGGAAGACAAACATTGAAACAGGGCATTTCCTGAAGAAGTGCCACAGTTTAGGGCCATCGCGTAACTCCTTTCAGTGTCAGAACAGGACACGTTTCTCAACTGCTTGTGAAAGGACTTTCATTCATTTATGGCAGTCTTTAGGCAGTCTAAAGGGGCAGTTCAGTGGGTGGGAATCAGCCTTACTGGAACTTTGAGCAGAGATCCCTTTGCTAAAGGTCTGAAAGTCAGTGCAGGGACAAGTTTAGTTACAGCTACTCTGGTTTTGCCCATGGTGGCCACAGCAGTTGTCTGCAATGTCAATAAACCAGGCCAAGATAGGATATCCTTCACTTCATAGAATCAGAGAGTTGGAAAAGGCCTCCAAAATCAAGTCCAGCTGTCAACCTAATGCTACCATGGCCATTTCATCATACCCCAAAGTGCCATGTCTACATGTTTGGGTGTTTTTTTACACCTCCAGAAATGGTGCCTCCACCCCCTCCATTATATCCATCCACTTCTCTCCTAAAGAGGAACTCATCCCAGAGGTCCAAGTTCTACCAAAACCCTGAGCAACAGTATCAGAGAAAGAAGTTATGATTAAAGGAATAAATAAAGAAGCCTAATTTATGAAGCAACCCTTTCAAAGCATTAAACCATTCATGGCTTTATGACTACATATTAATCTGCTCTCATTTATTGCTTTGTAAGGCTATTTTGACAAAAGTTCATTATCAAGACTGCTAAATGCTTTTAAAGCATTGATTGGGGGAATTATTGCATCACAGTGATAGACACAGTGTGTTAAGATGGATTGTAAGGCTCGGGCCATCAGAAATTTCCCCCCTTTTAATTGGATCGATCCCCAGAATAAACGAAGTTTAATTGAATCTTGAGGAAAATTGAGCAGTTGTTTTCAAGTCTCTGTCAATACACATTATTTCAATTACATGATGATAAGCATAGAGAGAGTTTGCAAACAGCCTGGATGGTGTCTGCACGCTGGAGAGGCTCTCTGCACGTGCTTGGCTTTTACCTTCTTTTTCCAGGATGAGCTACATTTCCCAAAAGCACATCAGCAAAGGCACAGATCCTGATCCTGCAGTTCAGAATTCAGAGGGAAATTGTCCCTCGACCCCCCCTATTTTCCCAGCTGTCCTCTTCTCCTGCCTGGCATTCCTTCCTCAAAGTTCTCATAGCTTCTTCCTTACAAAGTCAGAATTATTTTCATACAAACCCCAAGCTTTTTGGTCCAAGGCCTCAAAATAACTTGAAATAATTGATGGAAATGTGCTGGCTCAGAAAGCTTTGCTGTGGTGAAGTTAAGAAATGATTGTCCCTTGGGTTTTGTCCTGCTTTGCTTCAAAGCAAGCACACATTTGTTTCTGCAGCTTCGGTGCAAATTGTGGTATCTCCATGGAAAGTACTGGTGGAGGATTGCTGAAGTTACCATCAGAAATATGTTCTGTTTTGAGAACAATAACTATTATTTAGGGAGTGCAGCAGAAAGCTTGAGGCAAGATCAAGAGCTTACCTGGCAATTCTTGTTCCCTGCACCTGTAAGGCTGCACCAAACAGAGTGGGGGTGAAGCTGGCATATGGTGGGACATGATCTCCTTGTAGAGGGGCAACACCTTTTAAAAGAAATAAATGTCATTAGCTTGAGGTACTATGCAAATTTCTTGCTCCTTGGAAATCTTTCTTCAGTTCAGAAATATTCCCTTCTCATTCACAAGCACTCTGGGCAAAAAAACCCCACAGGAACATTGAACACATGAAAAAGAATTTGGTGACACTTGGGAACAAAGAGTGCTGATGTGGTGATGCTGGGTGAAGCATTCCCCTCGTACTCTGTGTATTTCTCTGAACACCCAATTAACAGAAATTCTTTGCCGCAGTGTTTTCCTCCTTCCTGTTGGGAAGAACCTGCTCCCAGCTTGGTAACAGCCACGGTGTTCTCTGGTCTTCACTTCTTCCTGCTCTGAGGCTTCCTTTCCCAACACAGCTGCAGTAGTTTGAGAGAAAGCATGGCTGAGTCATTGTCTTTTGCCTTTTCTTTGATTGACTATCCATCCCCCCAAAATTAATATCTTCTTCTAAGGAAGACAATACCACATAAAACCTCTCCACAATCGTGACAGTCCCTTCCTCCCTTGTCTCCTGCAGTCTCACCTCATTGAAGTTTATATGAGTTATAGTGAGTAACACCAGAGGAAGGCAAAGTTCAAACTCCACTCAAGAGAAGCTGCTTCTCTTCCTTTTTCCTCCTTTAATGACACTTTCATGTGGTCTCCAGAGCACAGACAGAAGACCTCGTCTGTGCAAAACATTGTGGGACAGCTACTGCCTCTGGGATGGCTCAGAGTGCCCATGCTAAACTTGATGCCACAGTTATGGGTGCCATTGGGTACCTTCTAGCCTGTCTCAGGCATGATGATGATGATGTCAGTGGGAAGGCAGGACTTGATAGCAGCAATACCTCCAGAGATGAGAATGAGTGGCTCGAGCTGCATGTCTCACGGAGTTCAGGCAGCATCTTCCAGAGTTCAGTGGCTCACATTTGTAACCTGCTTCTTCAGTTTGCCTGCAGTGTCTCCTAAGATCCTCTTTCCTTCTGGCTGCGTCGTTCCCCTAACCCTGAGCAATCCAGGTGACACCTGGCTCCACTTGGAACTGCAATTAGAAGCAGAGACAGGGCAAAGGGTGCTGGCCTCAGTGAGCCCGGGGTCAAGATGGTTCCCCCTAGGGCTCCTGCTGCAGCCGACGGCCGAGGCATAAAGGATATAGAGGTTGTTACAGATTCGTTAGTTATTCATTGTAACAGCCTTGATCCTAATGAATTCATTTGGTATTCATTGGCTGTCACGCACAGTTCTGTAAGTCTTCAGCTCTAATTTAGGACAATTAAAATGAAGTGTTAGCAAGCAATGTTTCCCCTGCATTGCACAATCTATAATATTTTCTTTTCAGGGGAGGGATGCAGACTAACCCTGCTCACGCTGCTGATGCTATCAGGGAGTGAGATCTTACAGCTTGATCCTGCAATGCTTAATGAATTAATACAGCAGATATAATTTTCATGGGTCAGTGTGTTGTGCTGGCCTGCAGATCTGTCTAGATTAGGCCTGGGGAAAGACTAATTGAAAAATACATGTCTTGGTTTGCTTAAACACAATAAGCAGATATCTACCAGGGAGAAATGTACAAACAAGATGCGCAAAAGCAAGGCAGCGATTTGTCATATGCTTCATAGTTCATGTTGTAAATTAGACAATCTTTCATAATCACAGGGCTGGGGGAGGGGGAGAGCCAAATCATTTTGTCTGTAAAATTCTGAGTCCTTTTGAAAACACAATTGAAATATAATTCCTCTGTGTTTCCCATTTAATTATCATTTACAATATTTCTGGCATCAAAGCTTTACTAGCGTGGAGGGATCATTTCTTCATCACAATGCCACTTTCAGGATTCATTTATCTTGTCTTTTAGACTAATTATCCCCAAATTCACCCATAGACTGTCACACTTACATGCTCCAATAAATGTAGTTTTAAATCAGCAGCTTACTTTGCTGCACTGGTACAAGCTTTCCTGAATTGTGTCTAACTAGAGTCATTCATCTGTGATCACAACACTAAAGGGAGAACAACAACATTAAGGTTTGTATGAATGATCATGCTTATTTATATGCAAATACGTCTGACAAATCAATAATGTATGATTTAGCTGTTCACTGTGCATTAGTAGAAGTGCCACCAGTCCCAGGTGGTGGTCTCTAAAGGATCCTCAGCTTTTCCCCCTCCCTGTCTTAGTCCCACTTCAACCGGTGTCTCTGGTCAAGTGACTGCAAAATCAGCTGCTACCTCATCTGTGTGTGCTGGAGGGACTGACAGCCACCCTGGCTGTCATGGAAGATGTGGAGTTGGGAAAGGGTGGTGCCAGCCTGGTGGGAAGAGGGAAATCGACTGTGGGGTCTTGGAGCACCCTTGGACAGGATCGAGCTAGGGCTGGGGGATTGGAAAAATATCTTCCCCGAAAGAGTTGTCGAGGCCTGGAACAGGCTGCTCAGGGTAGTCCCTATTCCTGAAGGGATTTAAAAGAGGCAAAGATGTGGTGCTGAGGGGCATGGTTTAGTAGTGACTTGGCTGTGCTGGGTTAATGGTTGGGCACGATTTTAAGTCTTACCCAACCTAAACAATTCTATGACTAATTTTTTTCCCAGCCTAATCCTCCCCTGGCACAACTTGAGACTGATTCCTCTTGTCCTATTGCTTATTCCTTGGGAACAAGCCTCCTTTCAGAGAGCTGTAGGGCATGAGAAAGTATCTTCTCAGCCTCTTTTTCTCCAGGCTGAACAACCCCACTCCTCGTATAAGACATGCTCTAGACCCTTCACCAGCTTCATTGCTCTTCAGGCTCTAAGAGATAACTGAAAGCAGTAAATGTTAGATGTCTCTGTCTTGTGCCTGAGTAAACAGTAACACTGGGCTAGAGGTTGATATTCCTGCATTTCTTCTGAGATGGGCCATGGAAGAGGTGAGCTGGGCTTTCAGCTAAGGCTAGAAGCAGTTTGTGGGCCAAACTCCACTCCCTGCACTTCGCTGTTGTTAGTCTTCTTTCTGTGCCCTTCAGGCTAAGGAGTAACCATTTCCTTCTGTCCAAGGCTGACTGAAATGCCTCTAACGTGGTTATTCAGTTGGCCAGAAACAGCTGGGTGCTGTGGAGCAATGTTAAATAGTTTTCTTTGTCTCTCTAGACCCCTCAAACCACTTTCAGTAAAGGATGAGGGTGGCTGGAGAAGGCTGGGTGCATTCCTGTGCCAAGGGAACGAGCTGTACACCCTGCATCTGGCAATCAGCTGGGACAAGAGGATGACTTACATTCACCTTACAGGACTCCTTGTCACATCCTGGCATCACCCGATGTCCGTCTCCATTTCCCCTCCGCTCTGGCTAAAGATACCCAATACCTGGTGCAGGAAAGTGCAGGCAGTCTGTCCTGGAGCTCTTATTTGCCTTGACAGGTGAAAAGAAGAGCAACTTGAACAAATGCTGTGCCGTACACTCTGTCCCAGGGATAAATTGCTTAGTTGTTGCCAGCTTTGGAAGAAGTACTCAGAAAGCTGTGAAAGCAAGCAAGAAATCCCAGCATACACAATGCTGGAGGGGCGAGGGGAGGAGTAAGTTTAATGGACTGCATGAATTGTCAAGCAAACCCTCTGCAGACTTCAGCATCTTCAGTGGCAGATTCTCATTCTGACACAGAAGCGACATTTATAGGTCGTAACTCTGAGGAGCAGTTGGTCTCTCTGGCACTATTACACTTAAATGTGAAGGGCTTCATCTGCTGACTATCACAGTGGAAAAGGCAAGTTGAGCAGTTAAAGTAACAGTTCAGGAAGATCCCCCAGGGATGGAGTGAGCAAAAGAGAATAATCAGGCATTTCCACAACTTGCCCCTGTAGTGTATTAGTTTCTGGCGACTAAGCTGCTTTTAGCTTCCCAGTTTCTTCTAATCGTGTCTCTGGAATATGGTGCTGGTATTCCCACTGCATTTATAATTCTAATTGGCTATCTAACTAAAGACCCTACAGATCTGTGGCTGGGGAACATGCTGTGCAGATGTGTTTGCCTGTGTGCACGCACACACGAACCTGCACATCCGCACAGCCCTACCCTCACACATACACTCCTACAAAAACCACTCAAGAGATTGAATTAGCTTAGAAATGGAGCATCTGCACAAGCAGTAATTTCATTACTGGGGAAAGCAGGAAACTCTGTTTCTCAATGAAGCTCAGATTATGAATCCGGTCATTTGCATTGGAATTTTAATAGGTTTGTACAAAAAAGGACTGGCACACATCAGTTCTTCTTTGAATGGGGCATAATGTGAGAGAGACGCTGCACACTCTCACACAGACACTGGACAGAGGAGGAGGTTGTGGCCTGCTGCTGGCGGGCACAGTCCCACCAGTCTTGCAAAAAGGCAGGTGAAGGATTGATGCTTATGCTCTGCTGGCAGTTCTCCCTGTGGAGGGAGGAAAGTATGGCTTTAGATAGTTTTATATTTGTGCCTTGTCTGGAAATCTCTGCTCTTGACTGGAGATCTTTGCTGTTGGGGGACAATAACAACCACCAACACTTCCAGGTTTGGTTCAGTCCCCTGGCCATGGCCACACTGGGCTGAGATCTGAAGGGCTTTCGTGAATGAGGAAGGAGGGTTTTGTGAGTGGGTCTGAGTGCTTGGATAACGGATCATGGAACTGCAGATTCACAGAGTGGTTTGGGTTGGAAAGGAGTTTCAAAGGTCAGGTAGCTCAACCTCCCTGCAGTCAGCAGGGACATCTGCAACTGGAGCAGGTTGCTCAGAGCTCAGGACAAACTGATCTGGAATGTTTCTGGGGATGGGACATCTCATACCTATCTGAGCAACCTGTGTCAGTGTTTCACCACCCTCATTGCAAACAATGGTCTGAATCTACCCTTAGATTCAGTCCAATGGGGATGATGATGTGCAAGCCCCATTTTTCACAGGGAAGAATTAGCTCTTGCTTTTATATTGTTTTCCCCTTCCATCAACCCAGACTTGTTCACATATGAGAAATCATCAACTCTTGCAGTAGTCCTGCATTTAGGATGATGCTTTTTCTGTGGAGTTGACCTCCTAGCAAGCTAATGAAGCATTGCAGGTGGCCTCCCTACAAGCAGAAATCCACTGCAGCTCACATCGGTGTTTGAGAGCAAGACTACATCTCCCAGCAGCCCCAGGAAGGAACGGGATGAGATTTTCCAGGGTGATTCTTTCCCCAAACAGATGGAATTTGGAAAGTTAATCTCTGATTTGCAAATTATACCTTTTATTTTCAACGTTGCTGAAGAAGTTTAAGAGAATGGGAAAAGGCAAACATTTCATCAGTTTTGCAAAGGATTGTGTCAGAGAGACTCAGGCACACAAAGCAATCAGACAGCTTAGCTCACTTCTCAGTCTGCCTAGGCTTTTCCTGCAGGGTGCTAGCTAGTATGAAATATTAAAAGTGCCATATCCTTTTCTTCGTACATTTCTTCATATTTAGTCTGGCCCCTCACTTGATATGTAAATAAAGTGTAGCACCACTCTATAAAATGCAGATACCCTGCATTATTTAAGCCGCAGAGGCGATGCATCATCCGTTATGTGGCTCATTGGGGGAGCCCCGCTGTGTATTTGGCAATAAAGCCTCAGAGCGCCTCATCAGAAACAGCAGTTGGTCCAGGGGAAGTTCATTTATGCATGAAATATTCACAGAGCAACAATGCAAACCTTAAACATCAGTAATTGTTAGATTCCTATTGCCTTTAACTAGTGTCTCTAAATTATTGCAAAAGACCAGCCAATTTGCAAATTACATATATTTGTCATGCTCTTGTACCTTTAGTGAACAGACCATAATGGTGATAGCATTTTTAATGTACACAGTCACCGAGCCTCCTTTGGAGAGTTAGCCAAAGACTAGCTCCTTAATGGCAAGAGCTGGCCAGGTTTCTGGAGAAAGTCCTTGATAGGGTAACTGACTCGCTGCTTATGATTTTTTTTTCCCCAAATATTTATTTCCAGTTTCTAGTTAAGAGCAAACTTCATCTAAATTGAAAATTTCTTCCCACTCTTTGTGTGCCTTGAAAAAATTCTATCTAATCACAATATCAGTAACATGTAGAGCCAGGACATGAACAAGCCCAGCTCGGATTTTTGCATGGGTTTTGCAGTTCAGTTCTTGCCAGTGGGCAATGATCTAAACCATGGCCCCATGGTCTTGCAATTTTGGAGAAGGACCTCTGGAAAAAAAACAACCTGAGGGTCCATGTTGAAAACAGTGAGGCAAACAAACACCTGTGACATCTGATCTCTGAGATGCTCAGAGGGCTGCAGCAGCTCTGCTATGAAGACAGGCTGAGAGAGTTGGGGTTCTGCAGCCTGGAGAAGAGAAGGCTTCCAGGAGACCTTAAAGTAGTCTTCCAGTACCTGAAGGGGGCCTACAGGAAGGCTGGGGAGGGATTATTTACAAGGTCTTGCAATGACAGGACAAGGGACAATGGGTTTAAACTGGCAGAGGGGAGACTGAAACTGGATGTTAGGAGGAAGTTGTTTGCAGTGAGGTTGGTGAGACACTGGCACAGGTTGCCCAGGGAGGTTGTGGCTGCTCCCTCCCTGGAGGTGTTCAAGGCCAGGTTGGAGGAGGCCTTGAGTGACCTATTCTAGTGGGAGACATCCCCGCCTATGGGAGGGGGGTGGGAATGGACCAGCTTTGAGGTCCCTTCCAACCTTACCATTCTATGATTCTATGATCTATCTCTGCGCCTTCACCCTTAGAGAAGAGCAGCCAGAGTACAGCTAGACCAAAGGGATGCTCTCTGCTGAGAGCCGAATGCTGCTACAGCAAGTGAGGAATTCTCTTCAAGACTCAAAATAACAACTGGGAGATGAAAGGGTCAGTTAACACTTGCAGTATCTAATCTTTCTGAGTTTCTTTATAACTGGATATTCCCTAGAACAGGCGTAGAAAGAAAGCGTTCTGTCTCCATCTCTCCTCTTCCTGGTTAATATCATCCTCTTCTTGGTTAATATTTAACAGAAATCTTTTAATGTGCTCTTCCATTTAATACAGTAATAAAATACAGCATCACCTTTGGCAAATCTCTTCCTTTTCACAGAGGAAAGGGACTATTTCCCTAACTGGCACCATGATGCTTTACCTTTTACACTGTCTGTCTCTTTAGGGAAGAAAATTCCTCTGTCTGGTTGATGAAACATGACCTCTTTTCTCCAGGCATATTGGTCCCTCAGGTGGAGCCATTAGCCTGGCAGAGGATGGGGGCCAAGGGCATAATTTCTGGCTGTGCTAACATCCTAGAAATTTGGTTATCCCAGAAAGAGTTAAAGGCTGTGGTGGCCTCTCCTTCTTCCCCATGGATCTTGGAGTAATCTGCACACAGAGTTTGATGCCTTGGGTGTACAAGATGCTACTTGCTGACACCTATTGTACGTTGCAAGGAGAACTTTCTGCACCTTTAAATAACCTAAAGCTGTTCCAGAGATGCCAAGGGCACTGGGGGGATGAAGCTCTCAATGTTTCAGAGGCAGGCCAGGTCCCTTGCTGTGAAGTTCACTTAGCTTTGAGACAGTCTCTGTGCCAATTTCACAAGTGATAGTTTTAAGTTCATCTTGTCCCTGTGGCCTTGTCTGTGTGAGGGGACGAAGAGGAGCATAGAGAGGGTACCTGAGCTCAGAGACCAGGGCTTTCTGTATCTCTACTGCTAGCAGCAAGCTTGGCTCAATCTCAGGTTCAAGCTCTCAATGCTGCAGTTGAAAGAGCAGAGCTTAGGGTATCAGCTGAGTGTTGGGCTGGCATCTCTTGACTTTATCTGCCCCAAGCTGCCAGAGTGAGACATTTGCCTCTCACCAATGTCTGTAGCATTCTTATTTCTCCTCATTCAGTTGGGGTGAGGGACGTGGGCAATTGGATTTCAAAAGTGGAGTTACTCAAACTGCATGCACTGACTATGGAATTTAAACTGGCTCAGTTCCTCGCCTGTAAGCTGGGGTGCCAGAGTGCCTGTACCTTCTTGGGGGACAAAGGCAGGTACTCCAGGAGCTTTGCAGTGTACAAATATTACAGGAAAAGGGAGTCTGTGAGATGACTGGCTTCATCTTGGCTCTGCTTGTAGGAAGGAATTATGTCCTCATCAATCTAAATGAGGAAGCAGCTCAGTACTACAACCTGAGCAGCAAAATGGCAGCTTTTAGCTGCCCAGCAGATGATGACAATAAAAGTTAATATATATATAAAAAAAAAAAAAAGAAAAAAAAAGAAAAGGAAAGAGAAAGGAGTTGGAGTTCTTAGTTACTTAACAAAATGAATTTCCTGTACAAGTTCTGAACTCTTTCAAAGGTGATCTCTCCTGACTCCAGGTTTCTCTTTGACTTGTTTTATGATGATGTTTGCTGAAAGTTCAGAAAATTAAATCTTTTACAGTTTCAGAAATGCACATGATGGATGTGTTTTGGGATTCAAATCAAGGAAGGGGGAATGCTTCTTTAAATTATTAGTTTGGCTTCTCTCCACCATGCTGCCGCTCTGTTAATTAAACAGCGGACATATGTTAAGGCTGTTTTACAAGCATCTGGAAAGAAAAATTAACATTTTTTATCCCTGTCACTGTAATTTCTTAACTGTATGTATATGTGGACAATATGAAAATTAGTTTCATTTAAAAGTTAGAGTGGTTTGCGTTGATTAGAAGACAGGCAGGATGATGAAAGCAAAGCCTGACAGCTGACGAAGAATTTGGCCTGAAGAATGGGAGGCAAACTGTGGTGCTCGATGAGGCTGGTCAGTGAGGGTGGAGATTTAATAGGATGTGTTTGTATTAAAGCAACTCTGCTGTGCATTTCTATCAGCCTTTCATGGCTCTGGAGATAGCTCACAAGCAAAACCAACAGCACTTTGAGAGCAGATTTTCGATGGTCATCTTGAATTCTGTGCTGCAGTCCAGGCCGGTGAGCTTCTCTTAGCCAGCAGGTCAGAAGCTCCAGACCATGAGTACAGCAGCGTGGGGATTGGAGGGATGAAACTGAACTAGAAAACAATCGTTTGGGCTCTACTGTTCCCTCTCAATGCTTCTTGTACAAAATCCCCCCACATGGAAGAGTTTCTTGCTAGAAAATGGGGAGCTTTGGGGCTTAGCTGTGAGAAGTGACTTGGCTGAGGTTGTACAAGAACCACGTATGGCCTCTTTCAACCGTGCAGTTCACTTTCAACCTAGATGTGGAGGCCAGGAGGAAAAAAGGAGAGTGTCAAAATGATCGTCTGAAGCTGATAGCTGTGTTCATAAGTTGAATGCAGCAGAAAGCCCTGCTATGGCCCAGGCTGAGGGAGCCTTCTCAGGTTGCACAATGAGCTGCACTGTGTAAATTAAACAATATGTTCCTCGACTGACAGATTGGACAGGCTCCATTTCCAGGATTCCCAGTCCACACTCGCTAATTATGGCAATATGTTGTTTATCAGTGAAGAATTGTCCAAATCCAAATTTCCCTGAGTAATGAGGTACACTTAACTCCAGCTGGACAGGGTAGGCTGCACAGCAGAACATGACAGAGATTTCTGCCTTTTCCCAGGGCTGGAAAAGTCACAGACTTGGGGCCAAATTGGGGCCAATTTACTCACATGAGCAGGTCGTAGAAATTAATGGGGCAATACATAAGAAAACAGGGTCTGATCCAACAGCTGTTAAAAGTGAGGCCCTTTCACAGGTTTCAGAGGCCCTTAGATGGAGCATGAGGTGAGCAGGATTGGGTGATAAGCCTGCAAGAAAAATGAGCAGTTAGATATCTGCATTGAAAAAAAGAGAGTACATAAGATTATTTGAGTTTTCCATCACCTTTTTTTTTTTTGTTTTTCTTTTAAAGCAAAGATTCTCTTCTAGAAATTCCAAGCAGGCTGGGAGCAGAGTGTTGTTGATTTATCTGTGCTACGACCAGTCACATTTCCCTTAAATTCCTAATAAAATCATCAATGCCTATTTGTGAAGGTAGCACTGAACCTTGGAGGAATATAGAAGAGGATCATAGAACAATTTGGTTGGAAAGGACCTTTAAGTGTCACCTCGTCCAACCCCTCTGCAGTCAGCAGGGACATCTTCAAGCAGAGCAGGTTGCTCAGAGCCCTGTCCAACCTGCCTTGGAATGGTTCCAGGGTTGGGACATCTACCACCTCTCTGGGCAGCCTGGGCCAGTGGTTCACCATTCTCAGTGTCTTCTTTATAGCTAATCTCAATCTCTCTCTTTCAGTTTAAAACCCCTTGTCCAGTCACAACAGACCTTGCTAAAAAGTCTGTCCCCATCTTTCTTAGTGAGCACTTTAAACACTGAGAGGCTCATATATGTATACAAATAGGTTCCCCCAAAGCTTTCTCTTCTCTAGGCTGTACAGCTCCAACTCTCATAGCCTGTCCTCAGGGCAGAGGCATTCCATCTCTCTGATCATTTTTGTGGCCTCCTTTGGGACCCACTCCCACAGGCCCATATCTGTTCTGTGCTGAGGAGTCTGGAGCTGGACAGAGAATGGCAGAACCAGGCTCTCGGCTGGTGTGGCTAATCCAAACCTCACAGTTAGGTCTCCATGTCCATAACTTCCCCTTTCTCCATCAGATTTCTTACAACTATAACCAGGATAATCCATTCATGTATCCTACCAAGAAGTCAGCTGGGGTTTTTGCTTTGAGGCAAGTGCTTTGCAGGGGCTCTGGGTGCATGCACATCAGCTGGCTGGTTAATGTGCACCTCAGCCCTGTGTGCATGTTGTTAAAATAATGGATGCGGGAGCCTGGACTGCCAAATGAATTAATCTTGGGCTCCTGATGATATCACAAACCACCAAGGCTTCACTCTCACAGGTTGCAGCTTCATCAACCCCCCTCGCCTATTGATTTATACCTACAGAATCCATCCTCCTCCCCATCCATTATCCTAAATGCAATGCTAACGTACCAGGGAAAATCTATTTGAGTTCATTTGAATTTTTTTCTTTTTTAAGTTCCTGAATTAATGTTTTCTAAAAGGATATTTTAATCAAGCACTTTTTTTTTTTTTTTTTAAAAAGAAATATTACGAGACTGAAGCATCAGCTCTCAGGGTTCAGTCAGTTATGGCAAAATAGTGGTTTTGGCTCCTGCTATCCAACTGTGCTTCCCCCCCCCCCAACTTTCTGCCTTTGTGAAATTAGCAATGTGAATTAGATCCAAGGATTTTAACCCTGTTTGACCAGTGAGAGTTAACTGATGAACACAGTTCATTTATTTGATAAATCAGTGTCAGGGGGATTAGTAAGGTTCTTTTCATTCCTTCTAATAACATAAAACTGTGGAAGTGCAGGTTCTGTTACTAGTTTGAATTATCCTGTTACAGTGTTTAGGGAGATTTGCCTCTTTCTGCTTTTATTCTCAGAGTGTTTCTGAAGATATCCTTTGTATTACTACAGGAGATCAAAGTTTTGTTTTGCTTTGTTGGTTTTTTTGGTCTGTTTTTTTTTTTTTTTACAGATTGTGAGTGGCATCACTGTCAAATCAAATGGACACAAATCAGCTCCAGACTATGTTATGAGTTTGCTTATTTATTGCTCCATATAAACTTTTAATCCTGTCTGCTTCACAAGACTGATACTTTCATTTAAATCACATTTTTCACTTTCCCTTACAGAGACATTTTACCAATCTCTTTCCCTCTCTTTTCTTATTGAAAGCTGAGGTTTCAAGGCAGTCACTTGTTTGCAGAAATTAGGGCTTAAAGGAAATCACTACATATCCATCTCTCACAGGCTGCAGCAGTGTCATGGGACTTAACAACACGGACTCCCCTGAAGTGTTTGCAGTACATATCACAAGCCAAAACCTACAAATCTAAAGCTTTAAGTTCAGCTTTTTCCCAAATGGCAAAGATAAACACTGAGTGCAATCATTCCCCTTAGCAGATATAAAAGAAACAACTGATTTGATCTTATTCATCTTTCTAGTGTCCTGAGAAAGATGACGTTTACTGGTATCACAGTATGCATCTCTGTGTAGCTGTGTGTGATCTATGTGCCTACGTACACAGGTATGCTGGCATGTTTGCAGGGGCTCAGCTCAAATACAGGCTCAGAGGGAGCGTGGGGAGAGCCACAGGGGAAAAAAAAAAAGAGCTAAAGAGCTTAGATCAGGAGAATAGCAAGGAGGGGAAAATGAAACTATCTGGACCTCAAACAGCAGCCCTGTTGCTCTGCGAGTGCATCTAGCTCAAATCATGTGGCCAGCTAAAACAGCAGTGAAGTTGCTAAGGTTATCTGAGCACTCAGACACTTCAGAGGACTCAATTCAGAGGATTTTCTCTGGATCACGAAAGAAATCTGCTGGTGGACAAGAAGCTTGATGTGAGCCAGCAGTGTGCACTTGCAGCCCAGAGAACCTAGGCTGCATCAGTAGGAGTGTGGCCAGCGGGGTGAGGGAGGTGATTCTCCATCTCGACTCTGCTCTAGCGAGACCCCACGTGGAGTACTGCATCCAGTTCTGGAGCCACTACTACAAGAGGGATGTGGACATGCTGGAGTGTGTCCAAAGAAGGGCCACGAGGATGTTCAGAGGGCTGCAGCACCTCTGCTATGAAGGCAGGCTACAAGAGTTGGGGCTCTGCAGCCTGGAGAAGAGGAGGCTCTGAGGTGACCTTCTTGTGACCTTCCAGTATCTGAAGGGGGCTACAAAAAAGCTGGGGAGGGACTTTTTAGGCTATTGGGACTAGAGGAAATGGAGCAAAGCTGGAGGGGGGGAGGTTCAGACTGGAGGTGAGGGGGAAGTTCTTCAGCATGAGGGTGGTGAGAGCCTGGCATGGGTTGCCCAGGGAGGTAGTTGAGGCCCCATCCCCAGAGATGTTTAAGGCCAGGCTGGATGAGGCTGTGGGCAGCCTGATCTAGGATAGGGTGTCTCTGTCCATGGCCGGGGAGTTGGAACTAGATGATCCTTGTGGTCCCTTCCAACCCTGACTGATTCCATGAAAAGATGGAAGTTAAAGCATGCCAACAACATGTTCTCACCTGTGCGAGACATAATACAAGCATACTGCAGGGACTTTCAGGACAGGATGCTCAGATCTTTCTGCATGTCTTCGTGCAGAATCTCATCTCAGAGCCTGTGTTCTCTGGATTTTTCTATTTGTGACTGCAGGAGTCACATTCCTCTCCAGTCGTGAGCTACTGACTCTTGTAGGAACAGCCTCTTTGGATAAGCAGCAGTAAGAACATGTTCCTCTATCTGTATCTGGTCTTAATTGTCTTGGAGCCTCAGCACAGGAATCACAGTATCATGGGAAATGGAAAGATTACCGAGGATTAATAACTGCGTTTGACTGTTTTTTTGAAGATTGAGAGACAAAAATAATTGTCCTTAATTAGGCCCTTATGGGTGCAATTGAAACCACAAAACTAAACATCTCAAAATTCCAGTTTGTCTCTAGATTTTGCCTTAAGCATTTGCTGGTCCAAAGTCATGGCTGCAGGTGACTACTGGATGGGAACTTGGAAGGAGAAAGAATTCAAACTGGAGAAAAAAAAACAGAAACAAAAAACAAACCAAAACCATCTGTAGGGACTAGCTGGTGAATTTAAACAATTTAAAGGAAATGATTGTAGTTACTTTTATTAAAGCTGATTTCCATCTTCCTTAAACATCTTTGTGAAGCACAGTCTTCTTTTCTAGTTACAGCTTGCTGTAGAAACTCCTCACAGGTGTTTGTGTTATTGGGCATCGGTTCATTACAAAAAGCCTTTTCTGCTGGGGATAACATCACCTAGGTCCTTGCTTTACTTGCTGTGGTCAAAGGTAGTGGGGGCATATCACAGAATCATAGAATGGTAAGGTTGGAAGGGACATCAAAGATCATCATTCCAACGCCCTACCATAAGCAGGGACACCTCCCACTAGTACAGGTCACTCAAGGCCTTGTCCAATCTGGCCTTGAACACCTCCAGGGAGGGAGCAGCCACAACCTCCCTGGGCAACCTGTGCCAGTGTCTCACCACCCTCACTGTAAAGCACTTCCTCCTAACACCCAGTTTAAATCTCTCCTCTGCCAGTTTAAACCCATTGTCCCTTGTCCTGTCATTGCAAGACCTTGTCAATAGTCCCTCTCCAGCCTTTCTGCAGGCCCCCTTCAGATACTGGAAGACTACTTTAAGGTCTCCTGGAAGCCTTCTCTTCTCCAGGCTGCAGAGCCCCAGCTTCTCAGCCTGTCCTTATAGCAGAGCTGCTCCAGCCCTCAGCTTGAGTTGCTGTGGAACACATCTTTTATTTCCAAGTGTTTAGGTCCCTGATGCAACCTTCCAAGGGTTCCCCCAATGCTGGGAAAAGCCTCAAACATACTTGTAAGGCTTACAGAATACTTTCTTCCTGCATAGGAGTCCTCTACTGTCACAGTTTTTCCCTTGGTGGGTTAATAAACCCATCTATCACACTTCCTGATGACAGATGTCTAAATGTCCGCATAATGCCCAGCACAGAGAGCTATGCGTTTTGACAGCCAGAATCAGGTTTCAGAGGAGATTGAGACGACTCCAGAAGTGAATGGAATGCACAGATGTTAGCAAGCCTGTCCTCCTGATTAAGTTTGCTGCAATGCAGAAGGTATAAATATGTGCGAATGCTCGGAAGGCCATGGGAAATGAGAGCCTTCATTTTAGCACCCAGCACTTTCGAGTCCCAGGGTAATCCTGATTTTAAGTACACCTTTTATAGACCAATCTGGCTGAATTGTTCTACAAGTTAAATGAAGCAAAGACTTTGTAGAAGTATTCTGGCAAACAATATAATGTATCACTTAAAGAGCTATAACCAAGCAAGTGGAAAATGCAGCTCTTGTTGCAATTTAAGGCAGAGTAACTGTAGTTCATATTTAGCATTTTGCTGTGGAAAATGAAAATAAATATCAGTAAGCAAACAGGCATTGTACCCGAGTGTGCTCTGCTACCCAGAGATCCATGTGTGGTGGTGGGTAACCATCATCCAGGCAGCTGAGAATGGTTCCTGTGAATGTTTTCTCTGTAGCAGCAGGCTGGTACTGAGCGGTTACAGCAGATCCATAGGGAAAGGTCTTATTCTTGCACTTCTGTGCTTCAGTTTTCAGGACAAAGTGGTCACACCACTTAGAAGGCTCCTCAAGCCCTGAAGTAACACTGAAGCTTGGGAATAACTTGATCTAACAAAAGCAAGGATGCATTTCAGCCTCACAACTTCCCCCATGCCCGGGCTGTGAGACTCCTCAGGTCTGAGGTTTACAGTCTTATGAATTTCAACCTTTCACATCCCAGGAACTTCAAGCACAGCTTTCCACTGGGCTTCCTGCAAGTAGAAGTGATTTGGGAGTAGTTTCCCATGATGAAATTTGTGCTTAATTGGATCATCAGTTGGAGCAGATGCCAATGAAACACTAGGAGGTTGCAATCCCTCCCTGCCATAATCCCACAACAACATCAAACCAGACCAGAGGAAGCTTTTCTCTAGTAAGGAAATTCCAGCAGAGGATGAGCAGAGGAAAAATCAAGGATCAGGGAATGTCTCTTCAATACTTGTGGTTTCTTTGTTCATCCCAGGCTTCGGGCACAGGGCTGCACCAGCACATCCTGATCCTGATCGGTTGCTTCCTGGTGTTTCAAGAAATCCACAGGGGGTTGGTTCCAGCTGCTGGGTGTCTCTCAGCAGCCAGCTCTTGGGCAGGGAAAGCTGACACCCCAAAGACATAACGTGCTGAACAGCACAGCGTCCCCACGTTGAGCAGTGATATTCCATGACCTGAGACAACGCTTTGGAAAGTGCTGTTTCTGAGTGACTCTGAGCAGGGGAAGTCCTGCATTGATTATTCGTGGATCTATAGTGAATTACATTATTTTATTCAAAATTATACCAGTAAGGCAGAATGTTTATGGGACTGGAAATGTCTTCTGAGTGACTGTTCCGGATGTTGGAAGCGCTCACTGCCCTGGGTGTCTCAGGGGCCTCTGCCAGGCTGCTAAATCCCTAATTCATCCAGGACTGGAAAATGCTTTAGTCTTGAATGAAGCATCAGAGGAGACTTTTACACCTGGGTTTTTATAGCCTGATCTCAGCAGAAAAAAAGGAATAACTCTGGATTTTCATATGAAATGAGCTCAAGAATAGTTCTTCACAAGTAAGTTGTTTGGAGTTATTCTTTCAAGTGTTCACCTTTTGCCTTGAATGTCTTGGCTGGTCAATGCCATGATACTGTGTTTCACTGAGCCAGTGAGCAATGTTCCCCTGAAGTCTGCTTCCTTCTCCCTTCCCTTTCTTGTGAGCACTCTGCCTTTCCTCTGCTTTTCACAGAATCACA
>VWYK01073156.1:0-18897 GCA_013399775.1 Semnornis frantzii
CATAGAACAGTAAGGTTGGAAGTTATTTTGTTGCCTAACCTTTTGCTTTTAAAAATCTAAACCAGTGTCATCAGATTTCTTTGATTTATTAATATATTTCCTTTCTCTATTTTTTTTTTCTACATGTATTCTTACTTCCACTTAATCTAATCTGTTTTCCTCATATTGGCCAATATCATAGCATCCATAATGGCCCAAAATTTCACTTCTGTTTCTGATGAGGGTGGTGAGAGCCTGGCACAGGTTGCCCAGGGAGGTGGTGGAAACCCCATCCCTGGAGGTGTTTAAGGCCAGTCTGGATGAGGCTCTGTGCAGTCTGATCTAGTGTGAGGTGTCCCTGTCCATAGCAGGGGAGTTGGAACTGGATGATCCTTGTGGTGCCTTCCAACCCTGACTGACGCTATGATTCTGTGAGCCACATTTGCTTTGCTTTCCTGCACACCACAAAAGCAACCAGTTTTCAGAAGTCTAAGTGAGACAACTGAGGCACAGACTTCCCTGCTACTCTTTGTCTTTATGTGTAATCTTTCTTTAACATGGAGGGTTGTTCTGGTCATGTGTAATATCAGAAGCAGGCAGAGGCCCATGCTGGCAGAGCTTAGTTTGGCTAAAGCAGCTGCTATTATTTCATTTCACATGAAACCTTTCCTTCCTAGGGAGTGGCACTAGGATCTCAGTGTCATCGTTTTTCACTTTGCACACATTCAGGCAGGAGCTGTGTAAGTGAAGGCACTCTTGACAAAGGTCTCTATTGTCCAAGTTTATCTCCAAGAGGATTTAAAAAAAAAAAGGATCTTAAATTACAAAGATAATCGTAGGGAACTTTGCTGGGGACTGTAGGTTTTGTTCTGTCGATTCAGAGGTTGATGTGATAATCATCAGAATGGCAGGCAGGAGCCTTCTCAGGTAGCATGAGTTTTGCTGGAACATGCTGGCAAGCCAATATCTTCTTTCTGAAGTCCAGTGACCGAGAGTAGCCTCCCAGCTTGCTGAACAAAGTGTTTCATCCTTAACAATTCAGCAGAAAAGTGTATGTGAAATTAAATCCTCTGCACTTTTTCCTCACCTTTTATGCTTTGGGGTATTTTTTTAAACGCATCCATTGTGAAATCATTCTTAAGGCTGACAAAGTTCTACAGTAAGGTCAAAGAGAATTGGCTCCCAGCAGTGTTTTGGTTGAATGGGTTTTATGCTTCTTTATGAGATGCATCCAGATTAGGCACATTATCCCTTAGCCTCATCAAAGTTTATTTCAGGGGTATTTTTTTCCAGTGGCACATGACATAAATAGAATAAGGGAATTGCTTTTTGTTGTGCTTTGTTTTGTGTTGGTTTTTTTTTCCACTGATACACAAAAGAAAAATCAAGCAAAAGGTCCAATGTTCTGTCTCTGAGTTGACTAAGAAGGTTGTTTAAGTCTCTGTTATGTTATTGGGGGGTTTTTTTTTGTCATCATGTACCGGAAGTGTTGTATCTTGGAACCCCCCCAGGGGTTATGCACTTCTGATTGGAGTGGTTGATAGTGGCAAACCAAACTTGTTGAGTCTGGCAGCATACATTTACTCCCTGGAGATTTCCCAAATCCCACTGAAGAAAGACTGCAAGTCCCAGAACCTGAGGGTAAACTAATAGATATAATTTGACTCTGTTGAGTTCAGTGCTTCAAGACTGTGTTGTTTTGCTGTTGCACAGGTTTGATAAAACCACAGATGAAACAGTTTACAGTAACAACCCTTGTGGGCCCTATGATTTTCAACTGTACCTCTTGGTTTCTTTAGCTCTGAAAAATGCCTGGGTAGAAACATATTTTTATGCCTGATTATACGCTTCAGAGATTTTTGCTAGTTTCTCCACTTGTAGGGAAGGTACTTCACTCATTGCAAAGCTGTGGTGAGAGTTCTGGTAAAGTTAACCATTTGTTACACATTTTCGCATGTCAGGTTCAGTGACATGAAATTGGGAGGGGTGAAACATGGCAAAATGTTATCCTTGCATGAAAATGAGTTAATCACTTAAACTGGTCATATGCAAAGATAAGAAATATAGTTGAGTGACATGCTGCATCAGGCTTGCAGGCTTCAGGAGCTTGCAAGGCAGAGCTCTATCTCTGTGAGCAAACAGGGAAGGGGTGAATGCTTTCCTCCTTTTCACTCCATGCTGACAACCACCAATGCTTCTGTACCATAGAATCATTTTGGTTGGGAAAGACCTTTAAGAATCTCATGTACACCTAAATAAGGATCTGATTATGGCTAAACCTTGTGGATGGTGGTCCCCAAAAAGCCCTTCTCTTAGCCAAACCACCACAGAATGTGCAACCTGAGGCATCACTTGAAGGACATGGAACTGTTGAAGCGGGTCCAGAGGAGGCCACAAAGATGCTCAGAGGGCTGCAGCAGCTCTGCTGTGAGGACAGGCTGAGAGAGTTGTGGCTCTGCAGCCTGGAGAAGAAAAGGCTTCCAGGAGACCTTGGAGTGGCCTTCCAGTATCTGAAGGGGCTGCAGGAAGGCTGTGGAGGGACTATTGACAAGGTCTTGCAATGACAGGACAAGGGGCAATGGGTNTGGATCTGACTCTTCCATATTAATTCCCAGGTGTTATTGATATGGTTATGGCTATTCTTGATGGGGGCTTTCATGGCTGCATTTTCCCTTTTTTAGTATATTCATGGGGGCACTTTCTTGATTAGTAGTCCACTTTGATCTTTACCACAAGACCATGTCAATATGTCAGTGTAGAGGCAAACTGCTTTTCCCTTTGGATGCTGTGCAGCAAATGAGTAGTATGTAAATACAGTGAAAAAAGCAAGGAGAAGTCAGTGATGTGTTACCATCCACTAAGGTGTTTCACACTTTCTCTGTATGAATGTTTTAACAGAATATGAGTGATTGTCTGCTTTCCTTAGAGGTAGATTTTGCCAGTTTATATCCCAAGACTGGTGCCAAGAACATGCCCACGGTGTTTTTGCTGACAGATGCCCAGGTTCCAGATGAGCACTTTCTTGTGCTGATTGATGACTTGTTGGCATCAGGTGATTAGACCAACACATTTCTTGAAAGATCTCTTCCAATGACAAATGATCTGTGGTTTCATTGAACTTTAAAGAGATTATTTCTTTTAGGTGTTTGTAGAGGGAGCTTTTGGAGAAAACAAATCAACCCATCCAATTTGGGCACTGAATTTAACTTGTTTAAGAAGATGTTGTCCACTCAGGAGAGAAGTTGCTAAGGCATCCATGAGTACATTAAATGGGAATCTCTCTTTGACTTAAAGCCACGTTTGCTTTCACATAATTTCATTGACTTCAAGCAATGTTTTTGTAGTTGTATTTTTGTTTATTTGTATTTCCCCACCATGTTTTGGAATTTAGAGAAACTGGAATCTGAATGGGCAAGAAAAATTGCAATAACACCATGCTGTATAGTTGGAGAGCATCCTGAAGCTTCCTTTTTAGTGTTTGTTTGGGTTTTTGGGTTTTTTTGTTGTTTTGTTTTGTTTTGTTTCCAGCCAGGCTGGGAAATAAATTTCCAATAGCCTGTAAAAAAAGAATTCTGAGGGATACATAATTTATGAGTGAACTTCTCTTGGGGCAAATATTTTGATCTCTTTAAAGCAATGCTATTTGCTGTCAATTTAAAAAAAAAAATGTTCTTTTTAAGTGAAAAGGTGTGGGGAACAGGGGGAAACTGTTTTGTTACTTGATCTATTGTTGCACAGCTCTGGTTAAGCACCCAAACCCCCTGTTGTGCTAAATAGTAGAAGATTATTTCTCAGGTGTAAGGCTATGCCTTTGTCTTTTTGCAGGAGAAGTTCCAGATCTGTTCAGTAATCAAGATGTGGAGGACATAGTTACAGGAGCTAAAAGAGAAGTCTGGGCTCTAGGCCTGATGGATACCAGGGAAAGCTGCTGGAGGTTCTTCTCGTCTAGAGTGTGGCTCCAGTTAAAGGTAAGACATATTTCAGAGCAAGAGGCAGTGCACGGCTCTGCTTGTTTACTGGAGAATCATATCTCTGCTTTGTGTCTTAGTTTCATGGTCATACATTTTGAATAGATTGATGCACAACTCCAGACTGGGTGGTGAATGGCTGAGAGCAGCCCTGAGGAACTGGACCGGGGGGTGTGGGGTGATGAAAAGCTCAACACGAGCCTGCCATGTGAGTGCAGCCCAGACAGCAACTGTGTGCTGGGCTGCAGCAAGAGCAGTGTGGGCAGCAGGGCAAGGGAGGGGATTGTGCCCCTTTGCTCTGCTCTCCTGAGACCCCACCTGGAGTCCTGTGTGCAGTTTTGGAGCCCCCAGCACAGGAAGGACATGGAAGTGTTGGAGCAGGTCCAGAGGAGACCACGAAGATGCTCAGAGGGCTGCAGCAGCTCTACTCTGAGGACAGGCTATGAGAGTTGTGGCTCTGCAGCCTGGAGAAGGCTTCCAGGAGACCATAGAGTAGCCTTCCAGTATCTGAAGGAGGCTGCAGGAAGGCTGGGGAGGGACTATTGAGAAGGTCGTGGAATGACAGGACAAGGGGCAATGGGTTTGAAGTGGCAGAGGGGAGATTGAAAGTGGATGTTAGGAGGAAGTTGTTTGCAGTGAGGGTGGTGAGACACTGGCACAGGTTGCCCAGGGAGGTTGTGGCTGCTCCCTCCCTGGAGGTGTTCAAGGCCAGGTTGGAGGAAGCCTTGAGTGACCTGTTCTAGTGGGAGGTGTCCCTGCCTATGGCAGGTGGGTGGAACTAGATGATCCTTGAGGTCCCTTCCAACCTTACCATTCTATAATTCTATGAATATGTACCCTGTATTTTATGTATTAATCTGATTTGTTTGGTTAGGGATGAGAAGAGCCTTCCCATTGCCGATTATTCCACAGTAGTCTTCTGTGCATTTTTTTTTCTCCTGAGTTGTTTAATCTGAATTGCTTAATCAGCACTGATCTGAAGACCATTCTGATTTGGTTGTGGGGTATTTTTTCAAATTCTTACACTTTACAGTATGCCACTTGCTCATTTCGTTTTCTTGTCTTTTTGCTTTTTCCTAGCTTACCTTCATTTTACTGATGCTCCCTTTTGTCTCTATTTTTTTTTTGCCGTCACTTCTGTCTCTCCACTAATTTATTCTGTAACTTAAAAGACCAATAGCAACTTGTGCAAGATCTTGTGCAATGTGCTCTATATTGTTGTCACTTTTCCAGGCTTCAGTGGCATAGGCAACAGTGCTGCTTACCTTCTGTGGATCTCTATCTAGTCAGTCCTCATTGTCTCTGTTTCACCACTGTTTCATTTGTGCACCACTTTTAAGAAAGGACAGGAAAGAAATATGACATCTAATATGTCTCTACATTTTTTCCCCCCTTTTCTTCCTCTTTGTGTGTTTCTCATTTCTCCAACGATTTCTTCTTTGTTTTTTTTGTTTCTGGGGGGCTTTTTGAAAGGCAGCTTTCAAACGCCTTTTACCTTGCAACCATTTCAGCAGTCCCCCACTGTGCAAATTAGCACTTTTGGAGGCGAGAACAGGAGGTACCTATTCATGTTGCAGGGAAGCAAAGCAGAGACATTATAGTGCTGAAGGAGACATAAATTTCATGAGTTAACATACTGGCAAGTATCTGTATGGACTTTTAGTTAGCGCTGGGTGACCTATCACCTCCTCCTTTTCCTAGATTTGAAGAATAAAAGACTAATAAAATGTGAAAGAGAACAAAAGAGAGAATGTAGACAGTTTCAGATTGTTAAAGCTCAATGAAGTGACAGTTAAAAAAAAAAGAAAACAACCAAATCACAACATCCTACATTAAGCCACACTTCCCTTGGGCTCACCCATCATCTTATACCCTGCAGTTCTGTTTCTGGTGAGGAATCTGTAGCCTAGGAACCCAAACTATAAAGCACAATTCTTGCAACCAGCATAGTTCTTTGGTTGTGTTGGGTTTGATTATTTTCCGTTTGGAACTTGCAGTCACTTTTGCTGTTAACATGCTAAGAACATACCCTGTGTCTGGGTGCAAATTTATGTCAGTGTAAGTCAGAAGTCAGCTGAAGACAGCAGATTGCATGATTATAAAATACAGATCCACAGTTGAGTATGAGGACAAACACAGACCCCAGGATTTCAAAAGCTTTCATGATGAATGATGAGTAAATTAAAAAGGAGGAATGCTGCTTAATCAAACAAAACCAATGGACAAACATTGTGAATAATAGAAGTGCTCAGAGTGCTAATGCATGCCATAAGCTGAGAGGTTTCTAAGGCTTGCAGTGATTTACTGGAGCTCCAAAAGTTTTTCATTACCCCACACCGCTCTGCGCTATTCATTCTTTAGATACTCTGCATGGTATCAACATCTCTTAGAAAAGTAAAGGCTACAAGAAGCAACTCTTTCATGGATGGATGTGAGGCAAGGTCAGACAGTCTTGCTGTCTCTTGACCTCCAACTGATTTTATTCTTTTGGTCGTGGCAACCCTTTAACTTTTTCCCCCCAAATGGGAACATCACACACAAAATGCCTTGCAGCCCACATGCCCCACACCAACATACTCATGGAATCACAGGATGTTAGAGACTGGAAGGGACTTCCAGGGATCACTGAGTCCAACCCTCTTGCCAAAAGCAGGATCCCCTAGGGTAGTTCTCACAGCAATGCATCCAGGTGGGTTTTGAAAGGCTCCAGAGAAGGGGACTCCACAACCTCTCTGGGCAGCCTGTTCCAGGGCTCTGTCACCCTCACTGTAAAGAATTAAGCCTCAACTCATATTGAGGTGAAACCTTCTCTGTTCCAGTTTGTATCCATTGTTCCTTGTATTATTACTGCACACCACTGAAAAGAACTTGGCCCCAGCCACTTGACACCCACCCCTCAGGTATTTGTACACATTGATGACATCTCCTCTCAGCCTTCTGTTCTCCAGACTAACCAGCCCCAAGGCTCTCAGTTTCTCTTCATAGGGGAGATGCTCAAGTGCCCAAATCATCCTCGTGGCTCTCTGCTGGACTCTCTCTAGCAGATCTCTGTCTCTCCTGAATTTGGGAGCCCAAAACTAGACACAATACTCCAGGTGTGGTCTCACCAGGGCAGAGTGGAGGGGGAGAACTTCCCTAGGCCTGCTGGACACAGGTTTCTTGATGCACCCAGGGATACCATTGACCCTCTTGGCCACAAGGGCAAATTGCTGGCCCACATTGCTGTACTCTTTCCAATAAAGACACTTTTTATAACATTGCATCTTCCACCTTTCCTGAGTTTTGCATTTCCAACTCGTTCATCTCTGTTTCTTCAGTGCTCTTAAACGTGATCCTGTATTCTAAAGGCATACATATTATATGGCTTCTGCACTCATCTGGTGCTCAGTCCATGTGCAGTCAGTTTTCTTCCTGAGCTACTGATCTCTACCACGAGTACTTGCTCCTCTTTTCTTAAACAAGTTTCTTCATTGTGTGTTTTCATAGTGTTTCAATGTTGTAAAGTCCCTGCAGTAAGAATGAAACCTAAACTTGTTTTAGGGGAATGCCATTTCTACAAGTTCCTTCCAATAAGCAAACTTGGCTGGACTGCTTTATAGTCACCACATCCTTATGATTGCCTTCATAGTCACATCAGTATTGAGCTGACTCTCTGTTTTCTACAGAACTTAGCAATGTAGTAGTTTCACAATTCAACCAGAATTAATGTCAGACATAGGCTGGGGCAAGTGCCCTGCATCACCACAGCCAATCTTAGAATCATAGAATGGTAAGGTTGGAAGGGACCTCAAGGATCATCTAGTTCCAACCCCCTGCCATAGGCAGGGACACCTCCCACTAGAACAGGTCACTCAAGGCCTCGTCCAACCTGGCCTTGAACCCCTCCAGGGAGGGAGCAGCCACAACCTCCCTGGCCAACCTGTGCCAGTGTCTCACCACCCTCACTGCAAACAATTTCCTCGTAACATCCACTTTCAATCTCCCCTCTGCCACTTCAAACCCATTGCCCCTTGTCCTGTCATTACAAGACCTTGTCAATAGTCCCTCCCCAGCCTTCTTGTAGCCCTCTTCAGACACTGGAAGGCTACTCTAAGGTCTCCTGGAAGCCTTCTCTTCTCCAGGCTGCAGAACCCCAACTCTCATAGCCTGCCCTCAGAGCAGAGCTGCTGCAGCCCTCTGAGCATCTTCATGGCCTCCTCTGGACCCACTGCAACAGTTCCATGTCCTTCCTGTGCTGGGGGCTCCAGAACTGCACACGGGACTCCTGATGGGATCTTGTCCCTATTAGTACTGTTCCTTTTCAGTCATTGCCTTTCATCTCCAAAACCTCTTTCATCAGGGCATGTTAACCACTGTTTTGCCACTGATGGAGCATGACTTTTCATCTGTGAATCCAGAGGAACTTGTGCAGCCCTCAGCTCAGCTTTTGGCCACTTCCCATGGTTTTTCCTTTGAGAGTATAAATACACATCTATGAGCTTGACTGCTTTAATCCCAACCAAAAATAAGCACCTTTTGGGGCTTTCTAGGTCTGTTTTAAACTAATGTGAACCCCAGATGTGCCACCATGGAGGCAGGTATATCAGGGAGAAACACAGTTAACTGTGCCCTGCCCCCAATGAAAGCTCAGTTATTAGATAGCCAAGAAGTTATCAGGTTCTGTAGCACACAAAGCAGCTGCTTTTGCAGTTGGCAGGCTCTCAGAGCTCCTGCTTCACTATGAAAAGCTTCAGGCTTTTCTCCTTTGGATGTCAGCCATGTCTTCTTTAGTACTTAGAGCTAATTTTTAAGGACACATTTATATTAGTAAATATAAGAGGGTTTGTTTGGGTTTTTTTTGGTGATCCTGTGAACTAGTGGCATGACATGGCAGGCACGCATATGGCTTAGGTTTTCCCTTACTCTGCTCACAAAATGATGGTAGTACAGCTTCTTAGTCCTGCTGCAGCACCATTTAGCTTCCTGTGGACAAATTTGTGCAAGCATGTTAATGGTTAGGCAGGATGGGGCCTGTCAGAGCAGTGGCCAAACATGTGTCCAGGTAGACTTGTGTCTCCTGCTCTAGAGAGCTTGCATGTCTGAGAGGAGCAGGAAGAGGTTAAACTGGAAAATGCAGTGGAAGAAACACATCTGTAGTGAAACTGACATTTGAGTATGAAGCTCAGTCTCCATTTAGCTCATTTCCATGTCTATACTGTAACAGTTGTTATATCCCTTGATGACCTCTCTGCAGCCAAGAAGAGGAATCAGGAAAAGGGAGAGGAGAGCCATGGCTTGAAATGAAAACCGATTCGATGAAAGAGCAAAATTGATATTAATATTAATGCCAATATAAAGTGTACTTGGACCAGTGGATGTAGTAGAGTAGTCACAATTAACAGGAAAGCAGTCCTAGGGAGCAGAATATCATCAGTTTGCAAGCTCCTTCAGGGTTGGAGAGAAACAGGAGGAAGAGAAGGAGCTCACATCCTCAGCAACCCCTGCGAGCCCTCTCAGGTCAGCTGCCCTGGCTTTTGCCCCTCCCAGCTTAAGCTGCTGGTTGACTCCAAACTGTTCATAACCTGCACACCATAACTGGCCTAGGATTCTATCCCAGGAAAAGCTCAAATGAGGCATTTGAGAAAAGAGGGAAGTGGTTCTCTTAGGAATAGTGAATGCTACATAGAAATGGATATTAATTTCACATTACACCACTTCTTTTGTCTGCATTGATTGTCTTCATTACTCAATTATGCAAATGGAAATCTTAAATATGTCAGATAAAAGACTCTTGCAGAGTCCCTCTCAATCCACATTTCTTTCAAAGAGAGGAGTAAATCTACCTTGGAGAACTTGCTAACTTTTTCTATTATGATATAAGATGCCCTCACTGTAATATTTGTACCCTGATTGTGTTGCCAGAATGGAAGCATTTCTGACACAGACCATTTCCTATTCTGTTTTTTCCCCTCCTGTCAAATCAGACTGTCATTTGTGGCCTGGGCAGAAGATAGATGTTTTCAAATTATGACCTCCTTGCTTCAGCACTCCTCTTGCTAATGTGGGTAAGCCTAGATCAGGTTGCATAGGATCATGCCAAGACAGGGTTTGAATGTATCTCCAGAGAAGGAGACTCCAGAACCTTTCTCAGAAGCCTGCTCCAGTGCTCTGTCACCCTCAAAGGAACAAATTTTCCTCACGTTTAGATGTAATGTCCTGTGTTCCAAGTTTGTGCCTGTTGCCCCTTGTCCTGTTACTGGGCACCATTGAAAAGAGTCTGTCCCCATTCTCTTGACACCTGCCCCTTGGACATTGGTGAGCACTGATAAGATGCCCTCTCAGTCTTTTCTTCTCCAGTCTAAAGAGCCCCAGGTCTCTCAGCTTTCCCTCCAAAGAGAAATGGTCCAGTCTCCTGATCATCTTTGTAGCCTTCCTCTGGACTCTCCAGCAGTTCTTTGTCTCTCTTGAATTGTGGAGCCCAGAACTGTGCACAATGCTCCAGATGCAGCCTTACTAGGGCAGAGTAGAGGAGGAGGATAATTCTTCGTAGTGCACCCCAAGATACCATTGGCCTTCTTGGCTACAAGGGCACACATCTGAACATGGTTAACTTGTTGTCCACCAAGACTCCTACCAGATTCTCCCACCTGCCTTCATTTATCACTTAGTTCCTCTCTTGTTCCATGCTTGTTTGTGCTGGAAGTTAGGTGTCGAGAAACTTTGGTGTCCTGTCGTTAGCTTCACCAGCTCCAGTAGCAGTGTGCTGGATAGGCAAGTGATTAGAATAAAGATTGCAACCTTCTGCTCTAGTGTACTCCTTAAAAACCTGCAGAATTCTTTTTCAAGGGCAAGGAGAGTACAGATGAGTTCTGGGTATAACTTAGTAAATCTGGGTGCTAGGGTGAAGTTAAAAGCAAACCATCCTTAAAGGTCAGTGTTAGCTTCTCACCTACCTGCAGTTCATATAAAAACTAATGAGCTCCTTATAGATAGGAGTGATTTAAAAGCATTACTTCTAACAAATTGCATTGGATAGAAAAAGACCCTTCTCCTCTAAAGTTCAGCATCAGATTTATATAAAGAAGACATAAACAGTAATTATTCTGTACAGGCATTTGAGGTGGGGGATAAAATACTACTTAGGGTACAAGACTAAGGGAAACATTAAATTTTGATTTGTGTTCAGCAAATGGTCCCAGACTTTGATCTGGACTCTTCTTGCAGTTAAGTCAAAATATGAGCAATGTGAGCAGTGTGGGAGGGTGCAGAAGATTTAACTTCCAGCAAGACTGTGTATGTTTTGCAGCTCTGGAGGTGTGATAGATCAGTTTGGCACCACTGTGATAGCAAGGGTACTTGTGAGAAGCATATCAAAAACCAGGGACAGAAATCTCTGGGGTTTCCACCACTGCTGCTACTGTAGCAGGGACGTGGATCTGAGAAGGTGGCTGCTAGAGAAATAACAGAGCAGAAAATGAGGTGCCCCAAGCATCAGCATTACACAGCATGCATCTGATACTGTACCTGAACGTGGAACTATGTCAGAAAATGAGATGATGTGAGTGAGAGAGAGAGAGATGTTGGTTGAAAGATACATGGTACAACAGAGAGGAAACTTCAGAAAATTCACAGAGGTGTCCAAGGCCTTTGAGAATTGCAAAACACACCTGATTCTTCATGTACATTTCTTCTCTGATTCAGTCTGGGGCAGGGGAAGACCATTTGTTCTTGTGTCTTTTTCATTGTTTCTTCTGTGATCTTTCAGACAGTTTTAGAGTTTTGTAGAGCCAGATTTCCAGATCAGGCATTAGAAAACAAATGAGAACAGAGAAACTGAGGCACTAATTGCATTGTGGCCATTCGAGCCAGATTTCCATCTCAGGCATTAGAAAACAAATGAGAACAGAGAAACTGAGGCACTAATTGCATTGTGGCCATTCGAGCCAGATTTCCATCTCAGGCATTAGAAAACAAATGAGAACAGAGAAACTTAGACACTCATTGTAAAGTGGAAAAGTACTGGGGTCTCTGAGTGAAAAGGTAAACATACCAGGGACAGGCCATAAAATGGCAACAATAGACAAGTTAATAGAATTTCATTGGAGCATCACAAACTTTCTCCCTGAAGGCACAGCTTGTATCTCCCCCTTGACTTCCCTGCGCTCCCTGGAAAGCACAGCTTGTTAATACATCCTCATACCCCTGATTCCTGTTTCCTTCCCATGCAGATGCAGAGGTTCCTGTGATTTAGCTGCTTTTTTCCATGCACTCTTTGCTGATCTCTGAACTGACTTTGCAACTGGCAACACACTTCCATGGAAATCCTGAGAATCAAAACCATTGTCAGCGCTGGGTACTGTTGTACAGCAAACAGCACTGTGCAATGCGCTAGGAGTAATTACATTTCAAAGCAAAAAAATGCATCCCACTAAAGCTTTTAACTGCCCCTGCAGCCATCTACATTAATCATTTCATATCAGTCTTGTTCATTTTGGCTATTTCATTGCCTGAATATTAACTTCTTATTTGCCTAGTCCTGCCACTGGCTCAGAATAAAACATAGTCCATGAATACCACTAAGTGCACAGCTTGCATCTCCTCCCACTGCTGTTTGGGCTTCTGCTTGGCTGTGTCACTTTACTCCATCCCCACCTCCTCTAAGGTTGCTCTGATCTGTAATAGTTTCTTTTGTCTATGCTGTTTTATGTAGTTTAACTGTAAAAATACAATTTTCATTTTCTGACTTTCCAAATGCTGAGTTGTTGGAAATTTTCTCTTTCTGGGGCAGATTTGCAAGAAGCTATTGG
Source organism: Semnornis frantzii (assembly GCA_013399775.1). Lineage (NCBI taxonomy): Eukaryota > Metazoa > Chordata > Aves > Piciformes > Ramphastidae > Semnornis > Semnornis frantzii. Next base: position 12,734 of record VWYK01073156.1, read on the forward strand.
GGGAGGGATCCACTCTAACCCATTGGTTTGGCTGGGATGGATTTGTGCTTGGAGACAGAGTGAAAGAGTTGGGGCTGTTCAGTCTGGAGAAGAGAAGCCTCTGAGGTGACCTTCTTGTGGCCTTCTAGGATCTGAAGGGGGCTACAAAAAAGCTGGGGAGGGACTTTTTATGCTATCAGGTAGTGACAGGACTAGGAGGAATGGAGCAAAGCTGGAGGTGGGGAGATTCAGACTGAACGTGAGGAGGAAGTTCTTCAGCATGAGAGTGGTGAGAACCTGGAATGGGTTGCCCAGGGAGGGGGTTGAGGCCCCATCCCTGGAGGGGTTTAAGGTCAGGCTGGATGAGGCTGTGGGCAGCCTGATCTAGGGTAGGGCATCCCTGCCCATGGCAGGGGGGGTGGAACTGAATGATCCTTGTGGTCCCTTCCAACCTTGACTGATTCTATGATTTTATGATTTCTGCTGCTTGCTTCTTCATGCTGAACATACTGAAAGTGATTACATTTCCTCCTGTACCTTAGACCAGCTGGCTCACAGCCTGGCATTGCAGCATCCCTGGACAGCCTGGACTCCTTTGTGTTCTCGCATGCCGAAATTCTGGAAGATGGGCACAAGCATTGCTTTCTTGCAAATACAAGAACGTGCACTGCTGTTTATAACTCTTGCAGGAGTCCAGGGTCACACATGATTTAAACCCAGTGGTTTCTCTTGCTGACACGTTCTCACATACTTGCTAGACAAATGTACAAATCATCTGTGGTTAGAAGAAATCTGAGGCTCCTATAAGAAAGGTATTTTTCCTCTGACAATAAAGAACATCAGTGGGGGGAGCAGAATAACTATGGCAGTTCAGAACTCTTTTTTCATGTGAAACAGTCCTCTGCATCCCCTTCCAAGAGAGAGCAAAAACCAAACAAATCTAATGTGAGATTCTGCATTCCTGGGAAGCATGCTGAAAATTGAATAGTTACTAGTGAATACCTTCCATTTAGAAAAATAAAGAAGTAAAGGGACTAAAAAAATACTGGAACATGCAGTTAATTCAGGGCGCAGTCAAAGCATGAGCTTGCAGGCTCTAATTTATTGTATATTTATGGTTCACTCAGAAGTGGAGGTTTCAGTGAATTCCTCTCCCTTTTATGCCCCATTTAGTACTTGTCTGCATCATTTCTCTTTTCGTCTGTCACAACATGAGGGACTATCATTGCTTCTGTTTGCCTTCCTTCCTCCTTCCTTTTGCCCATTTCCAGGTCTTTCCCTTTCTATTTCAATACTCTTTCACATGTCTTCTACCTTTCACCTCCTTTGCTTCCACTGCGGCTTCCAAAAGAAAGGACCAGTTGTGCTTTTCTTGCTGGTATATGCTTCACCATTCTGAAAACCGTTGACCTGAAGCCTCCAATAATCTCAAAATCCCACTCAGTTTGTAAGCCATAAGAAAGATATTTTTTTGTGAGATACAATCTGACCAGGGGCCATTTCTTAATTAATTTTGAAAGAAAAGGATGGACATGGGGTGGGGGGGAAAAAAAAAAAAAAAGGACATAGANACTTGCAAGACATCCTTCCAAAACAGGTAAACCTCTTTCCATACTGTTTTACTTCTATTTTAGCTACAAAAAAATCAAATTTTCCAGCATCTAGGGAGGTAATGCCATAGAGTTTCACCTTTGTTTCTTGGTGTTCATTTACTTTACAAATAGGAACATTTGGTGAAAGGAAGGCAGCAAATGTAGTCCTTACAGCTAGGATGGGCACAAGGTGTCCAGTAAGGAGAAATAAAACCATTTTGTTTATCAGACTTGTAGAATCATAGAATTGTAAGGTTGGAAGTGACCTCAAGGATCATCCAGTTCCAACCCCCTGCCATAGGCAGGGACACCTCCCTCTAGAACAGGTCTCTCAAGGACTCATCCAGCCTGGCCTTGAACACCTCCAGGGAGGGAGCAGCCACAACCTCCCTGGAAATGCCCTGTTATTCAGCATAAAATCTAAGCTTTAGAAAATCCACACATGTCCCAGGAAATAGTTTCCTCCTGAGTGGGTTTTCTGAATAACGGTAAAAGATTTCTTGTTTTGACTTGGTTCTACTGAAACTTACTCATCTTTGCTTAGAACTAAAGGATAATTGCAGAAATTTTTGTTGTGAGGTATGGTGTGAAGATGTATTTTTAAAAACTATGATACATTGTGGCAACCCTTTCCCATTTTTAATGCAATCCTCCTTCCATAGAAGATGCCATAGAAACTTTTCCCACTGTTGCTACCTATTCATCAGTACCTTTCTCCTCTCTGGCTGCTCTGAAACCCAGGGAAATGCTGTCCTGGGTCAACCTCCTCTTCAGTCTTTTTTTCTTGTTGTCTTTCAACTTTTTGTTCTTCTTTCTTTTTGCTCTGGCTTTGTCTAAATAGGTGATGCCAATTCCCAATTACTACAACAGCAGGATAATTACTACAGAGGCAGAACAAACCTATCACTTACCTTGCATGCCCGACTGGACTCTATCCTAACTTTTTGTGTCTGTTGGGAAAGTGATAAACTCTTCTCACACCATTTGGATGCTCTATTGGAATCAACAGTATTGATGCCATGCAGTTTGAGAAGCCCTGTACAGCAAAACCAGCTCACTTCATAAGAAGTATATAGGTGAAACTCCAGTCCTGTCTTAACTCCACCTCGGTCTTTTTTTCTAACTAACCAAAAGCAAGCACAAGGGCCAAAACCTGTGCCAACTGCAGTTAGCAGGACCATAGACAGAACTGAGAGACTAGCATAACCCTTCCTTCAGGTAGGCTTGGTGACATTAGAGCCCATCACAGATTTGTTTTCCTTTGAATATTTTAGCCTACTCGCATTTGGACATCTCTTTCCAGTCTCAAAAAAATTAATGTACAAACTCAGATCTGGATCTCCCTTTCTTCCTGTTCTTTTTTGAAAGAGGTTGGAATGTGTAGTAAACTGCCAGGAAGTGGCTTGAATAGATGTAGCAATTCAAGAACTGCATTTGTGTCACCATGACCAGCTGAATGTGTGCCTTCTTGCTGCCTGCATGCCAGCCAGTCCCTGTGGCTGCATTATTATTTGTAGCTATCAAACCAAGTAACTGATACCAGTGTGGAATGAAGCTGCAAGTATGCTGTGTTTGTACAGTGTTGAGGGAGTGAAACCTGTTTGCCCAAGGTAGCTGACAAAGTCTGGTAGCTGCCAAGTTCGGTTCAGAGCCTCAGCTGTGCACTGGTTGGCACCAGTGCTGGGCCATGGTTCACTGCATGCTTGTCTTTGATCGCCTCAACTTGCTGTGTGATGTTTTTTTTCTCACCTTTTCCCCTTGCTTCTCTCCAGAGACCTTTCTGTGTTTCTCTTCTGCCAGTGCCACACTGCAAGCAGGAGCTCCGAAGCTCCCAACTGTAGTTAACGGCACAGCTATTGATAGGGTTCACGAGTGGCTGTGGGAGGCTCAGCTCTCCATCAGCAGGAGACTCATTGAGGAAGCTGAGGGGGTCGAGGTGCAGTGTTTCAACTCCTCAGTCTTCTAAGCATGCACTGGAGATCATTGAAAGATCAATAAATGAGCAAGCTGGGAAGACCACAATGCTCTTTTTACTCCTCCTTGCATACTTGTTGCCTTTGGTGTCATTCAAGCTTCACTCCTGCTAAAAGCTGACTTTTTCCAGTGTGTCACTGCTCCTTCAGAGTTTAGAGAGCTTTCTAGCACAGGCAGAGAAGTGAGGGGAAGAGGAATACAATTCATAGCACAGAGTCCTTCAGTTCTGGGCTTTTTAGCATCTTACAAGCACAGAATTTATTTGACCCTTTTCAACACAGTTAAATATATTGACTAATGCTTTACCAAGTGAGGCTGAAATGCTGCAGTGCACAGACCAGGCTAACTAAAGAAGGGATTTCTCTCTGCTCAGGAGCTGAGCAGGTGAAAATTTCCCCTATAACCACATGCCAAATGTATTGAGAGTTTTAAGAATCTGAGCATTTACTCTCTATTTGTTCCTAGTGTATTGAGAATTTTAAGAATATGGGCATTTACTCTCTTTTTTTTCCTAATTGATCTGGAGTGTGAGGGGGGGAAAAGAAAAAGAAAAAAAAATGCATTAGTGTGTTTTGTTTCAGGCAAAAGCAATCTTTTCATATTCTAAGAGGGTTGACAAGCTTCCTCTCTGGTGCTGGTGCTGAGACGGCCAGGTACTTGCTGATGCAGTAATTCACATAGCTCTGGAAAAGTTTTATTTGCCTTCAGCGATTGCACAGTTGCAGCAGTTTCATTCTGGACCGCTATCATATTTGGCACCGTTTATCCGTATGGAGGATTTTTAACCATGAAAACCTGAGGATTTCAGGAATGCCCAAGGAAGAGCCATCTGCTTTTAGTCAGTGGTAGCACCAGTCCCCGGGAAATGTCTGCTTCAGAGACTGCTGCATTTACGGCATTTGCCCTCCATTCAGATTAGTACAAAAGAGAGGAAAGCTTCAGAGATGCCCTGGGGCTGCTTCCCAGATGTGGGCACTTCCCCTCCGGGGAAGCTGTGCGAGGGCGAGAGGCAGCGGCAGAGCCTCGGCTTAGGCTGCCGCCTGCGCTCCGGCGGCCTGCGGGTGCCTCCTGCAGGGCTGCGGGGGAAGGAGTCGCTTGCAAAGCATTGGCTTGCTGTTCGCCCTCAGCGCCTTCAACAGCTTTATTTTAGCAGCTCGTAAGAGATTTAAAGTGCAGTCGGGAGAGCTATTTGTTGCCGAGTGAGCTATGGGGGTGCGAAGTCAAATTGCACTGATTTTTAACGTGGTGCTAACTTGCAGATCATCGTTTATATGAAAGAAACTGATAGGTTTATATGAACAGAAATTGATGTTTCCTTTTTCCACCCTCCCCAACCCCCAGATCCTTACCTAACTATATTTTTCTCCTTCGAAAATACACCTAGTCATCAGAATTTAAGCTTCCACTACTGAAAGTGTTGTGTGGAATTTTGAAACATCATATTATTATTATTACTATTATTATTATTATTACTTTATTATTATCATTATTATAATTATCATAATTATCATTATCATTATTTTATGTCAGCATTAGGTTNATTCACTGATCCAAGCCATTGTTGATATTCCACACTGATTTTAACTGCTCCTGGTAAATAGCTTCCCTGCTCTGGTCCCAGTAAGGGAAATAAATGACAACTAACAAAATAACATGGCACTTTACTGACAGTGAGTTAAGGTTTCTGTGTCATCAGCACATGGAAAGCAGTACTGGATGCCTGAGTTGTCTTTGCATGTGCAGTTGATGAGAAGATCAACAGACAACAGAATGCAAAAAATATTAGGAGGAGACAGAAGAAGGATTTGAAAGTGATGGAAAAAGAGAGGCACTGAAATAACAAAGAAGCTATGACTATGCTGTGGGAGGACAGAAAGGGAATTCAGGCAGGAGAAGCAGAAAAGCAAAACTGAACTAGAAATATAGAAGAGGTGTACAGCAAACAGCCTGAGGAGGAGTAAAAGGGAGGTGAAGGAATAATGATCATAGTGAAGTAATTAGTAAAGGGAGGGGACATGGTAAGAGTTGCAGAGCTGTATTAGGATATCAAAAGAATGAGAGAGGCTGGGTGGAAAAGGACCACCCTGAAGAAGAAGGAATCTCAGCTGCAGTCTGTCATCTCCTCTCTGTTGAAGATTTATGGGAGGTGGTCTTCTCTTCTACTCTCATCTCAATGATGTGTTCATACATCATTTTGCTCACTCCATTTTAGCTATTTCAGGACAGCCTTCTGTTTGCTCTTAGAGAAATCTTGTTAGCCAGGGCTCACATATGACTGGACCTCTGAGGCATGCTGTACTCATGCTGCCCCATATGATCAGCAGTGCAATGTCTATCACTGTGCAATTATTTTAGCATAATTGACACTTGGGTCCTAGTTGTTCTTTTTTCAAAACTTCCAAGAATGCAGCAACAGCAATTAATAGGATTTTTGGTTCATCATTGTATAACAATGTTACAGATAACTTTTAATTAGAATAGCTTCAAGTTAAGCTAATGATTGATTGATTGATGTTTTTTTTCCTCTTAAAAGTTCTGTACAAATATCACATCATCTCTACATTGCTTTAACAAAAACTTGGAAAATTCTGGATTTAAACAGTAAGAGAATCATAGAAT
>VWYK01073157.1:5291-28636 GCA_013399775.1 Semnornis frantzii
TCCTGTAACCAGTCTTACCCTCATGATCTCCACCCTTTAGATATTTATAAGCACTGATAAGATCCCTTCAGTCTTCTCCAGGCTCAAGAGCCCCAGGTCTCTTAGCCTCTGTTTGTAAGACAGATGCTCCAGTCCCCTAATTATCTTTGTGGCTCTCCTTTGGACTCTTTTCAGTAGTTCCCTGTCTTGCTTTAACTGGGGACACAGTAGTCTAGGGGTGGTCTCACCAGGGTAGAGCAGAGGAGTAGGAGAACCTCTCTCAATCTGTTGGCCACTCTCTTTTTAATGTACTCCAGGATACCACTGGCCTTCTTGGCCACAGAGGCACATTGTTGGCTCATGGTGACTTTGTCCACCAGAACTCTCAGGTCCTTTTCTGCAGGGCTGCTTTCCAGTAGGTCAACCCTTACTAACCTGTACTGGTGCATGGGGTTATTCCTCCCCAGGTGCAGGACTGCACTTGCCTTTGCTGAACTTCTTGAGGGTCCCCTCAGCTCAACTCTTCAGCCTGTCCAGGTCGACACATGCCCAAATACTGGAAGTTATGAATGCAGAACAAGTTAGATCTCAAGGCAAACACAATGAACTCAGTGTGTAGAGTGCATATTTATCCCTACTGTGCGTTTAGATACTGCTTACGGAAATCCACATGGAAGCAGGGTTCTGGGAATAGAGACAAGGTGAAATTCAATCGTATATGGTCCAGCTGTTGCTGACATTCATCATTATAAGGAAAGTGCAACAGTTTAGGGAATATATACACAAGATGTTCTGGAAGCATAACTTCCTAAGGTACAGAAATTTGGCAGCTAAATATCCATGACCTGTGCAGAGATGAGACAAGGGAGGGAATTGTTATTCACATAATTTAGAAGAGAAAAAACAGCATAAGCAGTGATGCTCCACAAAAAAATTATACTAGGTGACAAGAGGCCTGTTCATATTAAATTCAGGATGTAAAAAATTACTTCTGTTTGACGGAAAAGTCACTTAAGATTGCTGCATAACTATTACAATTTTTTTTTTTAATGGAATTAAATACTCTTTTTCAACTGGGAGGATAAATCAAAGTTAAAACTATATGAAGCCCAAACATATTTAAAACTATGAATCAAATATTGACTGAGTAAGAACTGTTACTCCCATCACACTGAAGAAAAATGATGCTTTACACCAGAAGTCCAGAAAACAGTGTGGACAGATTTATTCCAGATTTCTGCCTTAGGTGAAATGGCTTTGTCTTTGGTGATGTAAGGAACCTTTTTAAAAGTAATTTTCTTCAAACCCAGATGCCAGAGCATGAGCAAGAGGAAGCAGGGAAGTGTGCACTCAGACGCTTCTAATTGGGAGCTGTTCCTCTCACAGTGGTTAATGGTTGCATCACAGCTTTGAATGACATCCTCCATCATCTTTGACGTATAGATTAAAAAATACATGTATTACTACTGCAGCCATGCTGCAAATACTACAAATACTATTTTATGAGCCTCGCTTCCTTAGCTCCCTTTGCTTCAGCCCAGCCCTGCTATTCCTCTGCCCACGTAACAGAGCTGTTTGGGTAGAGTCAGCCAAGGGCAAGCAGATGCGCAATCTGCCCCCTCCTCTGCAAGGAAAAACATGGTGTCATGGAACTGCTGGCCTCCTCCCTAATGTTCAAGGGCTAATACCTTGAATATCAGTCTTGCCCCTTGGCATGGCTGTCTTTACAATTTGCATTTTTCAGCTAAACCCAAGTGTATTATCAACAGAGTTTGGTAAAGTTTAGCAGAAGAGGGAGGGAAAGAACTTGAGTGCACAATGAAAGCATGCCACGAAAACGACTACACCAACACCACGCAGAGAGAAAAATTCCCAAGCAGAGAGCTTCTCCTTTTATTAAGCTCTGAACGTGCTTAAAATGGGCAGGATAAAAATCACTCAGCTTCATGAAATGACAAACCCTCCGAAGGGCATTTCTGTTCCTTTGCTTCACTGCAGCAAATGAAAAAAGCTAGGCTCCCTCTCCTGCCTTCTGGTGGTGGTGGTGGTTACGAAAGAAGCTTGATTTAGGAGAAAAGAACCTCTCTCTTTACTGTGCCATAGGTCCATCAGTCTGACCTCCCACTCTCCAGCAGAGGAGAGCCCATACCTGTTCCAGGAAGCATGGGAAGAAGGGACACACCAACAGTTACAGTTCTCCATAGGCTTTTTGCTGTTTTCAGTTGTGACAAAATAGACGCCTGATTAATCAAGAAACAGACAATTGATTCTGCACCTGGATACAGGACAGTGGCTAAACATAACAGGAGATGAGAAAAACATGATGAAGTGGGAAGAGCCCTTGGGGCCCACTAGCCTAGCTGAACTCTCCTGGTAAGCAGCATAATTCTACTGGATTCAATGGTGTGAGGGCAGCTGGGATGTTCACTCCAGGTGGCAGATCTTAAGCCTGATCTTAAGCCAAACAGAATCCATCCTGCAAGAAAGCAAGGGCTAGTTCAGGACATTTAGTTCAGTTAATGATGAGCAGCAAAAGGACGACAGGACATTATGTGATTTAGTGGTAGCTGATTTCTTCAACAACATTGAATTCCCCAACTTGAATTTGGCCAAAAAAAATTAATGCGCAAACTTCATCTTAGTGCAAACCCTTTGATGTCAGCAGAGTAATAGCAGGCATGAGCTGGACATAATATCCATAATCTGTTGTTAAAAACTGAGTGTTATTGTTCTGCACAAATCCCAGACAGATGACAGTTATTGTCTGCCTCTGCAAAAAGTAGCTTGAGATGTGCAGTGCAACATTTCAAATACGGATTGTAAGATTTAATAATGCCAGAAGCTACGTGCCCCCACTTCTCCTCGGTTAATCCCATTATTCCTAAGGGATCCTGTTACATGCTCAGAGAGAAGGTTGCAATGTGGCCCTCTAATGGGGGATCAGTCCAGCTTTTCTGTGTGCTGTACGTTAAAACGAATCGGGTGAAAGCAGAGTTGGAGGATGTCAGCTTGTGGCATGTGGTACAGAAGACCTGGTTATGACCTTGCCCATCCTGTGACAGAAGTGTGCATCACAACTGCCTCTGAGAACACTGCTTTGCCAGCCTGGGGTCCAGCAGCCACACAGGAATCTGAACCTTGGTGCCGGAACAGTGCATCTCAGCTGCCTCCTGTAAGAGCCTGATGCAATATGCTGTTGTCAAGCCTACTGCAGTCAGCCTAAATGGTGCAGATATGCTCTGGACACTAGTCAAGTGCAATATATCCATGATGGGTTCAGAGTGTCACTTAACCCAGTTACAGCTACCTCTAAGAAACAAGGACCTGAGTCTGAAAACAGAACCAAACAGCAACACAGTTTTTGTTTCCTGACTCAGGTTTAACATTTGATTTCTTTGCTACAAATAATCACATAGTAAATTCAAATCTACTTTCATCAAAGTATTTCTATGCTAATTAAATCATTTCACGTGACTGATTTACCTACACCAAACAGCCATTTTATTGCCAGTGTACCAGCATTTATCAGCTGCAAGTGGTGAAATACAGGCTAGTAATGCGGAACAGATGTGGCACATGTGAAAGAGATAAGGTACCTGCATCCTCCTGCAGACAAGTGTATTACAGAACCATTCAGATTAAGTCCAAGATCAGTAGTTGGGACTTCCTTCCAAACCTAGTTGCTGATCTAGGACTCTGTTGAACTGTAGGTAAGCCAGAGAAGCAGCAAAGAAAATTCAGTGTATCCTTACTACCCACCTCCTCCTCTCAACAGAGTTTGATATAAAATGATAAGAGAGCCAGCCTGTACAATTTCCAGAAGCCTGGAATTTGTTCTGCTTTCTGTGCCCCCCAACAAAACCACATCAGGCAATATTTAATGGCAGCATCCATACCTGTGCTTATCTCAGTCTTCAGTTCCAGAGTGCAGTTGGGGCTGAACGTTTCCCAAGGCAGAAGACTCCATCTGGGTAGCAGAAAAAAAACAGACCCAAGAACAGTTTTACAGAAATTAGGTTAAGAACAGCAAGTGTCCTGTCCCTCATCCAATATCTGGCTAAACTCATATGGATTTTCAAAATATTTAGTGATTCCAAAGAAAATCCAACAACAAGGCCATCTCATTTTATTGGATTTTGTTTGGTTGGTTTTACTAATTCCTGGTGAAGTTCAAATAATAAATATAAGTTATTTTTCTTTTAATTTTACAGTGCAGGTAGCTTAGTTTTCAGAGAAAGAGAAAAAGAAAATGAGAGTTTTGTTTTGGTTTTTTGTTTTTTTTTTTAAGGCAGTTCTGGCTCCAAGAGAACTTTTCAGAGTATGTTGTTCGTTGTTTTTTGTTATGTAGGGTGTGTATTAGGGTGAGTGTCTGGATTTCCCTAGTTCTTGCCACTATGTTGCAGTTATACCTACTGCAAACTACTAAAGCATTAATTTTCCAAAGACATATTGGACTTCGCCTTATTTGCAGCACAGAGAATTGTAAAGAGAAATTGCGTCATTGACTGCCCCAAAAATCCCAGACCTGGGTTATTTGGGTCTGGAGTGTCTCCTCTGAGGAAGACAATACAACATATATATCTCACAAGTTTGGTGTGAAGGCTAATGATAGCGCAACACAAAAAAAGAGAGGGAAAAAAAAAAGGAAAAAAAAAGAGGTGCAAAGCATTTCTCCATATTCTCATAAAAAGTAGGACTTCACTTCCAAGAATCCCCATGGAGTCAATGGAATTGACAGATGTAATGTAACTGGAATAATGGCATCAGTATCTCAGTAAATTCTGTGAATATGTATCTGAATGAGAAAACATAAATAGAAGTCACTTGATCTTTTAGTTCTGCAAATCTGACATTATGTTGGAAAAGCCTCTTCCTTCCTCCCTAGAGATTTTGATGCCCAGTCCAAGTCTGCTGTCACTAGAGCTATTTTCACCTCTTCCTTTATTTTTACTGAAGACATGGCTATCTTTAGGGCTGAGCTCAGATTTCTCATGCCAGGATAATGAAAGGTGGCTGTGTCACTTACATTATGGAATTCAACACCTCTCAACCTGCTGGCCAAAGCAGGTTTTCACAACACATGCTCGTGCTCTCTGAACATGTGGCTATGCCATCATCATTAGTCAGAACAGTACGGCTGCTAAATAAATACTTTGCCACAAACAAAATGGGATTCAAGATGAAAAGCTGTGCACAGTGTACCCAGAATTAACACCCGGGGAGCCAGGGGCAATCGGTCTGACGTTTTTGGCTGGATCTAGGCTCATCATCCAACAAAGGTATTTTTATCTTGCTCCCTGGTAATAGAGAATATGCTGTAAGCACAGATAAAAGAAGGAACTAGCCCTGGAAAGGCCCATCTCTTCTTTCTACCTCTCCTTACATTTTACGGGGAAGCACCATCTATTTTATTCTATCTCCAAGGGGAAAAAAAGCCACGTGGGATTGTTTTTACTGATTTTCATCTTTTTATGGATATAAATTGTATCATTGTTGAATTGCATTTTAACAGCTAAATAATTAACAAAATACTAAGAATGTCACAGTCTAAACAAAATTAAATGAAAAAGGCAGAAAACACTTCATTTCAAATTTGTGAGGATTTCCAGTGAAGAAGTGTTTTCACACTTTAGTGCTAAACAGACAACGATTTTTTTTTTTTTTTTAAATCTGTCTTTAGCTCCCTAGTGGGAGACAAAGCTGTCCATGAGGTGGCCAGAAGTTCAAATCCAATTCAAATCACTGGTTGCTTTAACAACACCCAATTGCTAAGCCATGATATCTGTGAAAAGACTACAGATCACAATTTTTTCAGGCTTGGTTATAATTGAATAGAACAACAGAACTTTTGTGAGGTATTTATTTTCTCCAATACAAAAATTCTTATTGACTCATATGATGAAAAGTGTGAAAGTTGAAGTGCCTTATAATGTTTGCAAGACACAAGTTTTCAAGCTCCAGAATGAGCTCTTCATTCACATCCAGAGAAGAAGTCCTACAAACCTGATTTTTTTCCATCTGAAAGCAATGTTTCTGAAAAAAAATCCTTCAATCTCAGATAAGATATTATTTTGTAAAAAATCTCCTTCAGCATGCATCAAAAACTCATATTAAAAACCTGAGAAGCAGTCATGGTACAGAAATTGCATTTCTCAGACCGCTTCTGTTGGTGATCACAGCAGAAAAAACAAAAGCAGAGCAGAGGGGAGGGAGCTCTACTCCTGGATCCCTGGAAAGTCATTGCCAAGACTTGCTTATAACAACATGGAAGGACCCACAATATTAATGAACTCTGAATGAAAATGCATACCTCACATTGAAATCTTTGTGGAATTCAAAATGTTTCATCAACTGTTTTTCTAGTGATCACTTTATGCAGAAGGGAAGAGATAAAGGCATCAGGGCATAATAATGACTATATATGTACAGGGTAGGCTGTAGAAATAAAAAAAAATGAGTAAGTTGGTGCAAATGGCATATGCAAAGAGGAGTTGTTCTCAATGGTAGCATCCAATTTCTCACTTCCAACAAGGTCTGCATAGCAGTCAGTCTCCTCAGAAAGCATTATTGCCCTAAGCAAAGGAGAAAATTTGTGGAAAACCAGGACTGTTCCTGTAGTAGCAGCAGGCACCACTAAGTATTGCACATTTAAAATCACAGGTTTCCAGGCTCTCTGGTAGCAAGTAACCTTCAAGGGCTGCTTCACATAGCATGGCCTTCCGGTATGAGGACTTGAAGTTTTGTCATTGGGTGCATCCATCACTCCTCAAACCACGAGGACGTGATGCAGGCTGCGCAAAAGAGCTAAGAGCATGCCATCACTTAAATCCAAATGAGCAATCGTGGATTCTGGAATACAATTATGAATTTTCTGTCTCCAGCCATTAAAAATCCCATTGCGCCCTGACCAGCACCGCACCAGCTCTGCTCTGCTGAGCACATCTGTTCACACAGCCCCTGTGTGCTGGTTCGAGGCTAACAGGAATATTTTAATGAAAGAAATTAGATCGTTGGTTGTAAAAAGAAAATAAAGTTTGTTGAGATGGATAAACCCCCAAAATGTAAATAATTGGTCCCATTCTGTGCTGGGATATGCCTTCCTTTCATTTCTCCTTCATTCTGCTCTAATCTCTTTCCACTAACCTTGGTTAACAGATAACAATGTAAGTTTTGCTGGTTGCTTTGTTTGTCTGTCTGGGAAGGAAGAGGGAGAGAAAGAGGTTTCGATCCCCTTCTGAGCAGTTCCTTTGTCTGGGAGGGAGTTCAGATTTCTGTATTATTTCTAATTTGTATATAGTTGTAAATAACTTGTCAATATTTTGTATATATATATATATATGCTTGTAAATTTTGCTTTGCTGTAAATACAGCTTTATCTTGCTTCCAAGCCATCTGAGCTGGTCTGGTAAATTTCAATAGTGGTGGTAAGTTCCCAACCCACCACACCCATTATCAGCACCACTTCCACCTCTGCTCCAGCATGATGAACCCACCCTTTGGTCTTCTGGCATAACTGCCTCTCTCTCTCCTTTTTACAGGCAAAGTACTAGTTCACTGTGCCATGGGAATCAGTCGATCTGCAACTCTTGTCCTCGCTTTCTTAATGATCTGTGAAAACATGTCCCTTGCTGATGCAATTCAGACTGTGCGTTCACACAGAGGGATTTGCCCCAACTCTGGCTTCCTCAAGCAGTTATGGGAGCTGGACCTCCAGTTAGGAAGAGGGAAAGGCAGAGGAGCAGAGGCCTGCTAGTTCCAAGCGGGCACTCCTGACAGCAGGCCAAAAGATACTGCCCTCACTGAAGACAGTGCAAGGATGATGTCAGGATTGCTCTGCAGCTTAACTGAGAAACTCGTTGGAAAATGGTTGAGCATAAGCAAGCTGTTAGGGGTTGAGCATGTATTTTTGGATAAGACCACTAATTGGAAAGAAAATTAAATAAAGACAGATTCATACTGGCAGTTTTGTCCACCTGGGCCTGTTTATTTAACTACCTGTTGGAGTGGGCATAGGGAGCAGTTAGATTTTCATGCAGGATTAAAAGGCTGCAGCACAGTCAACTTGAAAAAGTCTTTTTTTACTTGCTTATAATTGCATTTATATTGCAAAAGGGAAAATGGCTAAACTAGTAAAAAGAAAAAGAAAAGATTTACTTTAAAACCTTGTGCTTAACATTTCACATCCATCTGGCACAGGGTGAGACTTAAGTTTTGCAAGCTGACATGCTCCTTTTGTCTGACATGGTGACACCAGCCAGGATCCAACTTAGACCTTGGGCTCCCTCTACTATAAGCCTTGGAGGCTCTTGCTGCGACCTTCACAAGTTCTTTTTGGTTGACACATATAAGAAACACTCAGAACTTAAAAAGACCATGAAATCCTCAGAAACTGATACTGGAGGTCTGAGCTAGATGCTGCATCCTAAGTCATGGCTACTGACAGCCGGATGCCGCTGGTCAGAGGGAAGGGAGGTGTAACGCCGTGGGGACGCTTGCCCGTTGGTGCACTGCAGAGCAGCAGCAGTGCCAAATAGAAATTACCTCCTCTTGGCTTGCAATGCTCCCAATCACATTCCCCAAATTTCCCTGTTTTAATGGAAAACCAGAACCTAGTGTCACTGTGTCAGAATAAAAATGAGCAATGCCTCTAACAAATCCAAAGCAGCAGCTCTGCATTTTGATTACTCTTTTACGCCCACTTGGCCACATTTAATCTTGTGAAGAACTCGAAACAGATATTTGCTTCGGTGCAATTACAGCCACATACAGAAGAACATTGGCAAATGCAAACAATATAGAATTTCCACTTGACGGCAGATTAATTTGGTGTGATGTTTTCCCTTGAGAGGTCTTAAAGGCTTGCAGTTCTGAAAGTACCCTGCAGTTTGTATTTATAGCACTATGGATGTGGAAGAGAAAGAGAGAAGCATATACTCATTCTGAACTGAAGTTGCTTTTGCCTCCATACCTTAAAAAAAAAAAAAATTAACTAAGCATAGCACACTTCCATTACATTTCTCATAATTCAGTATGGAAACATTATTTCCCTGCAGTCTATAGAGAAATTCAGGTGGCGTTTACACTTTCATAAACACAGTAAGCAAACCACAAGCAATTCTACAAAGTTCATTTCAGATGACAGAGAAATGGGTCTTCCCTCCCATCCTTTGAGACTGAAGTAAGCAGTCAGAACAAAGGTCAGAGCTAATGATGGAAAAATCAGTGAAGTTATAGCTTTCACAGGCCTCTTACTGGCTGCCACAGCAAGGAGATTAGATTTCAGTGAGTGTGGTGACTGAACCACTCCTGGCACTTGGGTCTCCTCCACCTTGGTCTGTCTGGAAATCCTTTTTTCATTGCCAACCGTGCTGAAGCTGTTTTGTGAGTAGGGTTTTCAGTTGCCTTACTAACCACTCCCTTCAAGTGTCTGTAACTCAGTCTATGCCAAGATAAATGGCAAAAAAGCACAAGGGATGTATGAAACACAATGGTCTAAAATCTCCATGCATCGAGCCCATCAGGACAGGTCATAATTTCCAGCAAGTTGCATGTCTGGAAACATCTGAGGTTGCAGGGCAGAATTTAAAGTGAACAACTACTCAGACTTACTGAGGCAAAGTTTGCCCCAGCTAAGGCCTATTGGCCATTGCAGGACTATTTCAGCTGGCCAAAGAGAGCCATAGGTTCCCCTGCCATGTGTGATCTGCAGCTGGGAGCAGTAAGTCCAGCTGGAGCTGCAGCCCACCAGAAAGCCAGGGCACTGGCAAAGCAGGGCTTCTGGCTGGATGTCACCATTACAGGTGTGTAGTGGAAGCTTCCACTTCAACCTGGAATAAAACAACCAAACAATAAAGAACAAGAGGTCAAAAACGCTGACCCAAAGACAAAGTAGCTATCCAACACCAGGACGAAAATATTCCATTTCTAGAAGATCTTGGGTTGGTTCCAATGCTTTCCATTTCTGTGAAGTTCAGACAGTGGGAAGCATGTCACTTCATCTGCTTCATTTGCTTCATCTGCAATTTGTCCACCCTTCAGCAGATGACAGTACCTGAGCCCACAATTAGCATCCCTCTACAGAAGGGCTGCAGCATCACAGAGGTGGCCTAGCAGGGGCACAAGTACCCACATGTCACACTGAGATGTCTTATTGCCCCTGCACTAAGAAAAAGTCTCTTAAAATTATTGCTGTAATCAAGACAAAGAAAATTAAAACAATATTAGTGGTAGCTCCAGGAACAACTTGTGGTACAGAATCACAGAATGGTCTGGGTTGGAAGGAACCTCCAAAGGTCAGTAAGAAGAAAGCAGCTGCAGTCAGCAGGGGCATCCTCAACCAGGTCAGGTTGCCCACAGCCCTGTTGAGCCTCACCTTGAATGTCTTCAGGGATGGGGCCCCAACCACCTCCCTGGGCAATCTGTTCCAGTGTTCTACGACTCTCATGGTGACGAAATTTGTTCCTAACATCCAATGTAAATCTGCTCTTCTCTAGTTTGAAGCCATTGCCCCTCATCCTATCATTGCAGGTCTTTGCAAACAGTCTCTCTCCATCCTTCTTGTAGGCCCTGTTCAGGTACTGGAAGGCTGCTATTAGGTCTCCGTGGAGCTTCCTCTTCTCCAGGTTGAACAATCTCAGCTCCCTCAGCCTGTCTTCACAGCAGAGGTGTTCCAACCTCCTGATCATTTTCGTGGCCCTCCTCTGGACCCACTCCAACAGGTCCATGTCCTTCCTGTATTGAGGGCTCCAGATTTGGATTCTAGCTGAGGTCTTGCAGTTTCAAGGGCCATAGTTGCACTTTGCAAGCCACCAGCTCAGGCTGAGAAACAAGGAATAGTTTCTTTCTGCTGTAGCCCTCCTTGGTAACAAGGTGTTAGGTCCTGGTGTGCAGATGTCAATGTTGCTGCTGCTGAGTCAGGCAGAAGCAGCCTCACTTAACCCTCTGCAGGGGTAGTGCCTCTGCAGCGCCAGCTATAATCGCACTTGTCCAGTGACCTATCTAAATATTACTGACAAAAAGCAATGTCACCTTAAACTGAAGGAGGGTGGAAGCGATCAGAATGGCAGATTCAGACATGTTAATGGACAGAGAAGAGTTGATGTTACCATCTTTTCTATGTCTACTTCTTACCCGGTAGAGAGCATTCTGGTGTTTATGAAGGAGCACCCTCCAGCACTGTGGTGGAGCTGATGTACTTCCCACATAGCAAACCTATGAGTAAGGGTAGCCTCTCAGCCCCTTTTCACACACAAGGCACCTGGAATTTGCCTGAGTGGCAGCAGGATGCTTGGAGGAAAACACAACAGGATTGCTCTCCAGCCTCTAAAACTTGCACAAAAGCATTAGAAAATTTTCCTCACAGAAGATATCTTGTCTTCATCAGATTTTCCTCTCGGACTTTCAGAAATGATAAATACAGAGAATATTTTGTTGCAGGCATGTCTGCACTGTGTTATTTTTCCTTTGGATTTGCACTCAGGGTTTTATTCATAAAAGGAAAATGGGACCATAATTCTGCACTGTAAGGAGTCCAGGGAAGAGAGGACTGAAATTTTCAGCAAGTTGGATGGAAGAAGATAATGCCAAGGACAGGTTTCTGATGGAAAGAAATGCCAGCCAGGATATTGTCCAAGTACATACCAGGTATAGTGGCAACAGCTGAGAGCATCGGCCTTGATGAATCAATTCATTCCTCCTTGCACAGGCAGTTTTGGGGTTGCTGCAACAAGGATGACCCTCCTATGGTACTGCTTTAATTCATTGGGTTTGCCCTTTTTATCTTACAAAACAAGCAAATACAAACAAACACAAAACCCCCAAACGCTCACTGCATCTGAACTGGGACTAGGATAGATCACAAAGCTGAAAGACTACGTGTGACCAAGAGTAGTTTGCCAGCGCTGGGTACCAAGCTATGGGACAAGCCAAACTTGACCACATTCCAGAGTAACGTTTTTTGGTTCACGTTCCTTGGTATACAGGAGTGCTCTTTAGACAGTGTGCTAAGTACCACGCAGCACCCATAGGCAAGGCTGGAGGCAAGCAGTTTGGCAGGGAGATCCCCTGGCTCTGCATTACAGTGCTCTGTTCCATTTCAGTCAGTGACTCCCACTTCTGCTTTCACTTGGGTGCTGCCCACAAAGACCAGGTGACTTTCTTCTGCATAAGCCTGACACCTAGATCAGATCTGCCCAGCTGCTGCCAGGCTCTCCAGGTAACAAGGGTGTTACTGTGGAGAAGGGCTTCAGAATAGCTTGTGCTTTACAAATTTACTTCATAGTCTAGCGTTCAAGGAGTATATGCAGTTCCTGAAGGCAAGTCAAACAAGAATCTAGGGCTTGTGGGCTTTCAACAGTTAAGTTTTCTTTAGGCTACAGTTATTTTGCTTAGAAACTGGACTCTTGATCTGCTGCAGGAGGCTGCAGTTTAATAAAGTCGGCTTGCTCTTTGCAATGTAATATTTGTGGTGCAAGTATCACTGAGTTATACTGTTCCCCCTCACCTCTGCCTCATGGCACCTCATCTGTTTATACACAGAAAGCACTCTCAGGAAGCACCAATATCCAGTGATGTTGGCTGAGGATCTGTCTGTGTTTCTCCTCCTCCTGCTTCTGCCTCCGTAACATCCTTCCATCATCTTCAGACTCAACAAACCTGACTGTTCATGCAAACCTATCCCAGTTTCACCCTCTTAAAAAAAATATATTAAACCCCCCCAAACAAAAAAATGTTCTTTTCCTTCTTCCTCTGCCAGCTGCCATCCTCCACCCTGTCAAAGAACAACTTCCAAATGTCATGTCCCATCTACAAGTTTTCTTACTTGATCACTAAATTACAGTAAAGCCCACATCATCTTTATCAAATCCTTGAGTACATATACATGGATCTGCTCACTTTTCAGACAACAGAAAGGTGCCAAGTTGGGGCAAAAGTAGTACCAGAAAAAGAATAATCTCTTTCAGTTTACTATATAAAGCAGCATTTGAAGACTACAAAACAAGATAGAGTCAATCTCTGCAGTCTCACTTATGAAACCACTCTCAGTGAAGTTACTGTGTAGATAAACCATCTCCCAATGGAAATTCTCACAATTGTACAAATCTGCACAGCAAAAATCCAACAAGCTGCCAAAAACATCAGTTATTAAGTGTCGAGTAGAATTTACAAGCAGGTCTGGGATTTAGTTCATACCTTTGATCTGTCTGTTGCCCAAAATGTGGACAGAGCCTTCCCTCACACAAAATGCCCTTAGCTGCTGCAGCCTGATCATGGTTGTTGCCAATCATCTTGAAGACCACACAGATATTCCAGTGCATTCAAGTAGGCACCTAGCACAGACTGAGATTCATACAGCACAAAGGATGTTTGATCCTTCTGTCTGTCCACATATCACCAACTGACTTGAATGTTCCTCTTCTGATGGTGTTCAACAGACAGATCCTAAAAATGAAAGCTCAACAACTTTGCTATTGCCGTAGACAAGATCTACCTTCACAGAATCATAGAATACCAGGTTGGAAGGGACCCAAAGGATGATCTTGTCCAATCTTTCTCAATGACAGTGTAGTTTAAATGACAGAGTTTCAGACCCTGTTAAGCTGAGTTTTAAAATTGTTCAGTGTAAGGGCATCCACTACTTCTCTTAGGAGATTATTCCAGCGTCTAACTGTTCTCATTGCAAAAATTTTTCTTCTGGATTCCAAATGGAATCTCCTCAGGATTAGTTTATACCTATTGCCCCTTGTCTTTTCCATGTGACTCCTTGTAAAAACGGAGTTTCCATCCTCCTGGTAGCCACCCTTTATGTACTGGTGCATAGTGAAAAGGTCTCCTGTAAGCCTTCTCTTCTCAAGGCTGAACAAAGCCAGTTTCCTCGGTCTTTCCTTACGTGGTGGGTCTCACAGTCCTCTGATGATTCTCGTGGTCCTTCTCTGGCCCTTTCCTTTTTTTTTTTTTTTCCCCTCTGTACAATGGGGACCAAAAGCTGCAGATGTGGCCTGACAAGT
Organism: Semnornis frantzii; assembly: GCA_013399775.1. Taxonomy (NCBI): domain Eukaryota; kingdom Metazoa; phylum Chordata; class Aves; order Piciformes; family Ramphastidae; genus Semnornis; species Semnornis frantzii. Next base: position 19,277 of record VWYK01073157.1, read on the forward strand.
GCTGAGTAGAGTGGGATAATCTCATGGCTATCACTGTGTAAAACTCTTCTGAAAGGCAGCTGTTGGTCTATGAACACCTTTGTAGAAGAACCAATCATCTAATTCCTCCTATCTCAATAATAATTCATCAATTCACCTAATATTAAATATCAGTAATGAAGTATTCACCAAAATCTACAACCAAAAAGATTTCTTAAAGCCCTTAAGAATGCTTTTGGGAGACCAAGAGACAATAATTCCCCAAACCTGAGAAGCACAGAACTGTAAGTGTGACACTGATCGTTTTTGTACAAAAAACATTTAGATTGCAGTAAATCAATCAACCAATCAATAAATCCATTCTTCGCAAAACCCTCACTTATCATTGGAAAGCCATCACCCAGCAAAGAGTAAGCAAAGAATTATTTGCTTGCCTCTGGTGACAATTGGCTGTTACTAGAGTTATTCTGACACATTGTTTTGGAGAACATCTGTTTCCACTCCGACTCCTTTAACTTTCAAATGTGAAAAACAAAAGCTCATTTTCATGCCATGTCTCCCATCTTCATTTGGCAACAGTTGTGTGATTATGAAGTTATTGTGATGCTGGATGATCCGTTTGTCAGTTCATATTTCCCTATCATACCTATTTTTAGCTGCTCATTAGTATTACTTGGAGCCTCTCCTATAAATCTTAAACATATACAGCACATCTTGACAATTCATCAAATGAAGCCAAACTCCAAGGAAAGGAAACACAAACCACTTCCCCCTGCTCAGCTGAATGAGATTCAGATCCTTGTCTTTTAAACTTCAAACTTAACATTTTCCCATCTGCTCTTTATAGGCAACAGCCCTTTTGCTCTGCACCAATATTTTATTCTCCATTCATAACTTTTTACTTCCCTCCAGAGGTTTCCTGATACTTTCAGTCTGCTGCACTCATAGACTTAGATTTTGGAGGGTTTCTCCCCCACACTCCATTGAAGAGGAAAAATAATCATTCAGCAATGAATGGCCACTCATTCACAAAAGAGACACAGCAGGATCCCAAGGCTGGGCTCAAAGACACTTTTCTTTGCCATTCTCGCAGAAGGAAAACAGCATTTAGACCATTCAAAACTAAGGTTATTTGGAAAATGAAATTTACTTTTGACTCTCTGTTGTGTTCATTGACTCACTTTTAGACTGGATCTTAGGAAGAAGTTCTTCAATATCAGGATGGAGGGACTCTGGAAAAGGTTGCCCAAGGAGGTTGTGGATGTCTCCTTCTTGGAGGTGTTCAGGGCCAGGTTGGATGAGGCCTTGAGTCTAGTTGAGAGATGTCCCTGCCCACGGTGAGGAAGTTGGAGTAGATGATCTGCAAGGTCTCTTCCAAACAAAGCCTTTCTATGATTCTGTGATTTGCAATCCTTTGTTGCATGCATTTATAACTGTCAATCGGTTGCATGATTTTTGTAGCTATGACCATGCCCGGAGGTACCAGTACACATAATCTGGCCAAGTCACTCACGTGGGGAACATTTCCAAAGGGTTCAGTCTATAATGGCTGAGGACAAAATGATTTCAAGATGTTGCCTGGCCAAAAGTTTTGCAGAGGAAAAGTCTCCACTCATGAAGAAACACCATCCCTTGCCACGCAGGCACCAAATACTGCCACAGGGTAGGGGAGATTGTTCTCCCCCTCCTTGGTTTTCCTCAGGGACATTCCAACTTTGCTCATTCTGCATGCTGTCCTGGGAAGCTAGCAAAGCTAAGAAACACATTTCTCAGATGCAGCCGTTAATTGTGTGTATGTAATTAGCTGATACCCAACTAGAACACATAACTGATTAAAAATTAGACTGCTCTTTTTAGTTTCCCATGTATTGAAATTAATCAGAGGAGACATCAAATAGCAAGAAATGAAAGCTGTACCAAGGAAAACAGTCATGATATGTATGTTAGTCTTACAGAGTGGCTTTAATCTAAACAGCTCATCTGATCTGGCAGAAGAGCTCTATGTTGCTTTTTAGAGAGGTAAGGAGTGCTCAGGAGAGGGTGGTAACAGAAAGGAGCATCTAGAATTTGACAAGCAAAGTTGTTTTCCACACACAATTCTCCAAGTCACCCAATGTCTTTTCCTACTGTTAATTTTCACAGAAGAAGAAAATTTACTTCAGACTCACATTTCTATGTGGTTACACTGTGGCTTTATGGTCACTACAATCTTCACCAGCAAGTCCTCCAGTTTCTAATCCAACCTGCTACTCACCAGACGTGTCAATTTACTTGCAACTCTGCTGTTCCAGATCCTTTTGGTCAGATGTCAAGTAACAGCGCCATAGGAGTCCGTCAGGCCAGTCATTCAAAGATAAATACTAATATGTCTTTTCAGGCTAGTCATGTTTGTGACATACATCCCAGTGCTCAGAAATGCCTGCCTGCCAATAAAGGTGTCAGTTTGCTGTAAAACAAAAACAAAACAAGTTTTAGGCTGCTGTTTGGATAAAAAATTCCTGGGAGGCTAAAACCTCTGTATATTCGAGTAGTTATCCCATGGAGTGTACTGCAACAGCACTTCTGGGGTGCTGTGATTGTACTAGCAGCATATTGCACTGTGGAACATCAGCTCACGACGTGGAACAGACACTGAAGAAAAAATGCAAACTGTGCAGGCACAATGACTCACAGAGATGAGAGATTACAGCAGCAAACAAGCAGGTCAAAAAAACCGCCATCATACCAGGATCCTTTCCCCACCACAACCACTTTTCCCATGAAAAGGAGTATGCCAAATCCCTCACAAAATTAAATTGAAGGTTGATGCAAACTACAAGGTTCAGATCTTACCCAGATTTGCCTTAACACCAGACATTTTAGAGACCTGGGATCTCACAGTTTGTTATGGTAATAGCAACCTTGGATCTAGAATCACAACTAGACTCTGACATGCAAACAAATAACCCCTGAGAAGGGGAAGCAAGAACCCTATTTCTGCCAGCACCCGATATTCAGAACTCCTGTATCGCCCCCTGCCCCTTCCCATTGTAAGAATGTCTTTATAAAGCATAGGATTTTATTATTATTATTTGTCTTAAAGTTAATTGTTTTCATTATTTTCTTGACAAGGGCAATAAACTTCTGTTCCTCCTCTCCCCTGCCAAGGAAAGCTGAGATTCTCTGGTAGATTTAGGATCGCATACCATGTTATGAGACATGGAAAAAGCTTCAAGAGTTAGAGTGCTGCCACCTGGTATGCTACAGCCATGTCCTAGAGGTAGAGCAGCTGGGAGCACATGCTGTTTCATTTACTTGGCTATGCTTTAAAATGAGCAGTGCCAAGGAAGGATGTATACATATATATTACAGCACCACCAACATCCATGACACTGGAAAATTTAACAAATCACTTAGCAGCAGCTCCAAGTCCTGCTGTCTCAGCTTTTGGGAAGGAACAGCCCTTTGGAAGCTGTCAATCACACTGAGATGCCTACTCAAACTGAGATGATTCCCACCAGAAAGTGGAAATTTGACCAGGCTCTCTGTTATCACATACAAATTGATGGAACAAATCTGTCTCAATTTGGAGGGAATCATTTCCCAACACAGCCATAACCAATGAATTTACCTATTTAAACATCTGGAGAGCCCATATAATAATGCAATTTATACAAGGCTTTAGTCTTTTCAAGGAAGATCAGCTACATTAGCCCCTAAGATGTGTGAACTGCCCAATTTTGCAGCTATAGAATCATAGAATAGTAAGGTTGGAAGGGACCTCAAGGATCATCTTGTTCCAACGCCTCCCACTAGCAGAGGTCACTCAAGGCCTCGTCCAGCCTGACCTTGAACACCTCCAGGAAGGGAGAAACCACAACCTCCCTAGGCAACTTGTGCCAGTGCCTCACCACCCTCACTGCAAAGAACTTCCTCCTAACATCCAGTGTAAATCTCCACCCTGCCAGTTTAAACCCATTGCCCCTCGTCCTGTCATTACAAGACCTTGTAAATAATCCCTCCCCAGCCTTCCTGTAGGCCCCCTTCAGATACTGGAAGGTCTCCTCAAAGTCTTCTCTTCTGCAGGCTGAAGAGCCCCAACTCTCTCAGTCTGTCCTCACAGGAGAGCTGCTCCAGCCCTCTGATCACCTTCGTGGCCCTCCTCTGGACCCACTCCAACACTTCCCTGTCCTTCCTGTGCTGGGGGCTCCAGAGCTGCACACAGTACTCCAGGTGGGGTCTGATGAGAGCAGAGCAAAGGGGCAGAATTACCTCCCTTGCCCTGCTGGCCACGCTGCTCTTGTTGCAGCCCAGGACTCAGTTGCTCTCTGGGCTGCATGCACACACTGCAGGCTCATGTTGAGCTCTTCATCAACTCAGACCCCAAGGTCCTTTTCCTCAGGGCTGCTCTCCAGCCATTCACCACCCAGCCTGGATTTGTGCTTGGGACTGTGCCTACCCAGGTGCAGGACCTTACACTNAGTCTTCAGACCAGTGACTGCATCCTTTCAGTGGTGTTGTATATGTGGTCTTGGATGAGAGTTTGGCTGCAAAAGCAGAAAGAGGGTGGCGTATCGCTAAAAAGTAAAGGTTAGAAGATGAACCACTCTGTAGTTCAAAGGAACCCATCAGCAACAATGAAAACATGACCGTTGGGTTTACTAGCTAATGGTATTAATGTTCCATAGAATCATGGAGCAATACTCAGAAAACTCTTGCAATCTACACTTAACTTTAAAGGGATGCAACAGACAGACCCACAACACAGTTGAGTACAAGCTTGCAGCAGAATGGAGTGGCAGGCAGCCTGCTATGTGCCACCATCCAAGGCCAAATACTTGCCTTTAGACCTTGCTGATATTCTATTGCTCACCCCTATATGGGCAGAGGAGTATTTGGCCCTGAGCACAACAGTTCCGTAACTGTCAAGTGTCTAAGAAAGAGAGAAGGGAGAGGGGGGCAGGACTTAGCACCGAACACAGTAGGACAGGCACTCAGTCACTCCCATGAACCACAGCTCAACTGTTCCAAAAGCCTGAGCTCCCACCAGAGTACTGAGATGCTTCAACCAGGTACTTTCTCACAAATAGCACAGGCTTGAGGTTTTCACTGTCCTGTCATGTCTGCCCAAAGTATTTAGAGTTCAGGCTGATGACTTTAAGTAATTTCTGCCACAGCAGCATAGCAGGGCTCTGGAGGCACAGATGGTATTTATAGCAGCCTGAAAATTGTACCTCTTCTCACCAACTGAATCAGTTCCTTGAGCTGAATGCTACAACTAATTGAGAGAAGACTGTCATAATCCATCAGCTAAATTTACCACCGGTCCCCAAGATCAGGTTGTCACAATGCAGTCAGCACAGCAGTGTCTAAAGGGAGGTCATCTTCATTTCTAAATCTTCCCTCTAGGAACAAGAGTTTCTTCTGCATCTGCACTGCTAGGTTTCTATATACAGGCTTTAGCTCTGTGATGTAATCTTCCTTTTTGTTTCCAAGGAAACAATATTTGATGTATTCCACTTTCAAGGTTTTCTTCCTCTAAGTTCCTCCCCCCACTGTCTCCCTCCCTTTTTAAAGAGATAAGTCAATAGGTAAAACCTGTACTTACTTATCTCTGGCATGCAGCACAGTTCTTTCCCTCTAAAACCAGGCTTGTTTATATCACTAAAAAATTCAAGGCATTTAAAAAACATGTTTAGCAGTAATTTTATGCACTGCTTACCCATATTATTTTTCTGATATAAATGAGCTGTACTTATAATAGACAGAAAATCCTGTTGATAGCTCAATTTTCTCAAAAATGTCAGTTCCACATCTCAGCCCCAAGCCCCATTTTCCTGGAAACATTCCTGTAAATCCATTCACTGACCACTCATGCAGCTTTCCCATGGTTTTACTCCTCAAGGCTGGGCTTCTGATAGTGCTGTCCCTTAGCACTCTCCTCCTGGTGGCATGGCATTCTCTGACACCCCCTTGCACGCTCGTGTTCTCACTCCGAATTATTTTCATTCACATGAAAATCCACTACGTTAATGTTCTTTTAAAACAACTAGTTGCCACTTCACTGTAAGTTAGGAAAATGCAGGGGACTGAAATCATAATCCATAATTTATACTGAAATCAGCATCTGTAACAGCTGGAATAAAGTGTGTTGAATGGATTCTTGGAGAAAAGTGGGTGCTTCAAAGTCTTAGTGGAAAAGCAGTGGGTCAAGCTAAAAGCCATTCTTAAATTCTCATTGCAAGTGTGTTTCTGTGGATGGACTGAAAGGTTTTGGAGAGACCACTTAGCTTTTCAAAACCAGACAATACCAACACTGCATAAAAATCAAGAGTAGCAATGCTCCTACAGATGACTGACTGAGAAATGTGCTTATTTTCTTTATTCCTGCCTTGTGCCTCCACAATATAAAACAATAAATAAGCTGATCTGAATCTTCTGCTCTGCATACAACAAAATTACACCCAGAACGTTTTAAGGACTACTCGTTTTGGAACACAAAAGGGCATATAAAATCCCAACCTAAATGGGATGACGTGATCCAAGAACACTGATAATTTTGTGTGGTGAAGGGGTAAAAAGCATAAGCTGTGTATAAAGCTAGCAAATAACATATGTTTTTATGCTATCAAAAAAAAAAAAAGGCAGCATGATGGAACACGGAAATTACCTGCAGTCAGCATCTTCCCTTTTGGGTCATATGGGTTGTAGACTAACACCTGTCAGTTGCTGTGTCAGCTCCAAAAAAGGCCAGGCTCTTTTTCAAGGTGTTTGATCTTGGCTGAGTCATTCCACAGATCTTTGACTAGGCAGCAGCAAGGAACATGGGATGGGAAGAGTTACGTGATCTAGACTTCTGGCAACAACTTCTGGATCCTTTCAAAAGCTTAATCGCAATTTTTCCTGAACCCCCTAAACCATGGGTTTCCCACTGGCTGCAATGCTACTGGAAGCTGCTACAAGAAGGTATTTCTTTTGTCCTTCCACTTCAAAAGCATTGGTAGTCAGTTCTGTCCCAAATGATCACAAGTGTTATCAAGATTCCATACCCTCCAGTTCAGCTGTGGCTTAATGACTTGACAACACTGTCTGCTTTGTACTAGTTACTCAGTCTCTTGAAGAACCTCAGTAAAAATCATGTTTGACAGGAAAGGGAACAGTAGGAAGCTTCAAGTGTTCATCAGTAGATTGATTTCCAAAGCAAAATATTTCTCGGAGCTAAAATGCAGAGCACATTTCATGGTCTGGCAATGCACTGCTTTAGAGATTGTAGCTCTGTAAAGAAAGAGCTTTATCAAGTTTGTTTGCTTCTCAAAGACACTCCTTGGCACTGGACAGGTCCAACTGGGTCTCAGTAAATCAAATGCTTATTTGATGTCAGTGAAACTAAGATGCAACTGCTGTGTTGCTCAGGGTTGTCAAAAAGCTTCTCAGTAATCACTTTCAGCCAGAATAGATGCTCAATTGTTCTTCTATCCTGCTGCAAGGGGGAAAAAATATCAGCTTGCTCTTCCTCAATAATTCCCTCATATTTCATTTTTAATCTCTTAAGCAAATTACAAGTGAAGACCTTTGATGTATGCGCCAGCCAAACTCATTCATTTCTCAGTACTTGCTGGACTAGAGAAGATCTCCAGTTCTTATGCATGTGGATGATAATAACAACTTCAAAGCCCTCAGGCATGTGTTAGCATTCCCTGATTGCCTTTCAAAGTATGCAGCCAGCACCAGTTAAGGTTCATAAACAGCTGCATTTGAATGCCATCTATCAAGGCAGTCTTGCTATCTCTCCCAGTGTAACAACTCTATTTCTGCTTCACAGAAACAATCTCCTGGCTTTTGTATTTTTTCCTGAAATAGAGTACCTTATTTCTGACGTGTATGGTGTGCTCCACTTAAAAGAGTCTGGAACCCGACCAAACTCTGAGCAAAGAGCCATTAAAAGGCACTTGCCCTGTGGCGGTGCGGAGCATTCCTGATGGATTACAAGGTATTGTTTTGCTGTGGGTGTTTATGATATTAAGTATACTTGATTACTTCTAAGAAGATGGCAGGTCACAGTCCTGTGGTAGCATGGAACCAGATGTTCCTCCTTGTACAGCAGAAAGCTGCACCTGAGCTGTGGTTGGGCAATCTTCCCCCATGCTTGCTTAGGAAAAATGAAAAGGGGATGTATTTTAAACCGGTTAATGTTACAGTTATCATCATTATTAAGTCTGTTGAACTCATTATCAGAACACATGGAGGCAAAAAGCACAGAAGAGTTAAAGAGACTATCATATAGTCACATAACTAACAAAAAACACCACTGGAGACAATTTACATTGGAAAATAAGAAATAGTTTTGGAAAAGCTGCAAAACTTCATGATTCAGGCTTTGGGCCAGGCTCTATCTAAGGAGGTAGACTGGGGAGATTAAACAGTTTTTCTGTGGGGCAGAATTTTTTGCTTAAGTGGAGAGCACAGATTTAACATATTTCAGTTTGAGGCACTTGTTACTGACCACAGGTCGGTGGTACAAACATTGGACTAATGGCACCAGCATGGCAACTCCAGTGTTTCTTCATCTGCATTGCCAGAGATCCAGAAGCCTGTACCAAGAGACCAGTAAACATCAACTGAATTTCTGGCTCTCAGCTCTGTTTAAGTCTAGATTTGGCACTTCATGTACTATGAGATTACTCTGACCTGAATCCTGCTCTCAGCATGTCTAGACAAAACTTTCTGATCAGACTTACACATCAAATTGTTGTTGTTTGTTTGTTTTTTAAAACACATTATGTTTTGGGAATAGGGTGGGCCACATGTTTCTAGAATCTCTGCAGCAGGATATTATTAAGTAGAATAAAAAGCCTTCTTATCTCAATGAAAAATAAAAGTAGAAACAGATTGTGGCACTCTCCCAACACATCAGCAAAGGAATTTAAGTGCGGTATTGCATGTGATACTGTGGTGAGGGACAAAGCCACCCGGAATTTTGGCGATGCCATTGTCTTCATGGGGCAGTTTAAATGCTATAGCCCATTGGAAGTGCCCAATTTTTTGACCTCTGGAGCACATCAAGGTGCCCTGTTCAGCACAGAATGAGGTACTCACTGGTCAATACTCTCTGTGTATAGGATTTCTCTGGTAGGTGCTCTTCTCGTGGGGCTTCCCCTTAGCGCTGACTGGTAAACAGGAAGGTAAGCAGTTTGTGGCCACAGACTTTTCCCATTCCTAGAATATTCTGGAAAGGGTAGGTTATAAGAAAGCCCTCATCTCCTATTTTCCACATTACTGTGCCTTGGGATCTATACTCTAGTTCAACACAAATCTCCCAGAACGCTTTTTCTGCTGACAGTGAGAGAAAAACACGAACAGTGAACAAAACACCTTTCAAAGACCTGTCCCCAGCCTCTCCCC
>VWYK01073157.1:28650-41789 GCA_013399775.1 Semnornis frantzii
GCCCTGTCCCCAGCCTCTCCCCACGAGCCCAGAGAAGGCCAGAGAGCCTCATTCAGGACTGGTGTCCTTTCTTCATAGGCCGAGGGAGCTTGATTTGTTTCTAGCCTCTAATACTGTCTCACAGCCACACCTACTACTGCTGAGCTATCAGCCCTGTCAGAGACACGGCAAGAGACTCACCAGCAAATACATTTGACTCCTGTGAGGTCAAATCCAGGTTACCCTCCTGACAATGCTGTGTAAGAAGCTCATAAAACACTTTTTCTACCTGTTATACCACTTGGACAACCAATAACAGTTATCTACATGAACACTTGCTAACTCACTTGAGAAAAAAAAAAAAAAAAAAAAATAAACCACCCAACTCCAAACAATAATAAAAAAACCCCACCAAACCCAACCCCCACAAAAACCCATAAAAAGTAACATTCCACAAGTCTGCAATTTCTGATGGACCTTTCAGTTCTCCCTATTGTTGGAATTTCAGAAGTGCTTCTGCTGTGTTGACCTAAAACATCCAGACATAGAAATACTTGCTCTGAAAAACCTCTTTGATATGATTTGCAGAATGGTCTCAGGAGGCAATGTGATTTGAATTCCCCTGCTGATAGAAGCTAGCAGAGTTGAGGTCTAGCTGAGATACAAACACAGCAAATAAAGCTTATTAAAGAATCAAACAAAACTCTGGATATATTATATGACTTCTGAATAGGTATATGACCAATATTTTCTGCTAATCTTTAACTAGGAGATGAAGAAAGGAGGACAAACTCAAGCTCAAATGGTAGGTTACCTAGGGCAGTAACTGTCCTTTTTTTTTTGTTTTGTTTTATGGGTCTGCAATGCTTGCCTCAGCAAAGCCCCAACCCCTGATGAGGGCCATTAAACAATACTTCAGTATAGAGATTAAACAAGTAATGCCCAAGCAGATCCTCACGCACACAAGCGACTGTCAAATGTGTTTTATGCGGTTCTGCGTAAATGCCAGTTGACTTCAGCAAGAATCAAGTGCACAAGACATTTTGTGAGGAAGGTGCACAGTCACTTAAAACAGTTCTCTTTATCTGTAGCAATCAAAACAAGTTATAGCCAGGTTATATCTACATGTCTAGTTTGAAGACTGCTTGTCTGTGTAAGCAAGAACCATCTGGATTTACTTTACAGTTAACTTTAAAATATATATATATAAGGTTTCTTAACTTTTGCCAAACAACTGGAAATGTAATGGTTTCTGCATGCTGTTAGCATCTCAGTACAGCTGCAAATGTCCATTAGGATGATTTTATATAATTATATACTTACTCTTCCCATGCAATTGTTAAAAAAACAGCTTCCCCAAACAAGAGCCTATTTTGTAACAAAGAAAAATCTTCTAGTCCATCAGGTTGGATTGGGGGAAGGAAATCTTCTAAAGCAAACCTTTACTCAAAGTTTTTATTTTAAACTAACATAAAAATTTCAAATCTTAGAAAACAGTGTCCTATTTTTCCAACTGTAACCCTAGCGTGGTCTGGCCAGAAATCTGTCATTTCTCTCATTCTCCTTTTCTTGCCCCAGTGCTTGTGGAAGAAACTCAGACCTTCTACAAACCCTTCTCCCCCAAACAGGACTCCAGCTCTCAGCATTACCACAGCTCCATACTCTGTGCCACAGAAGCTGCCATGCCTAGGAAGCTGGTTGGCTGCATTTTCCCGGTCACAGTCTCACCCATTCAGCGTGGGTATCATCCTTTTCCCCATCAAAGCCTTCCTCACTGCTATCTAGAACATCAGCTCTCAAGGCTGGTAACTGCCTTCCTGTCTGAACAGTGCCTTGGTTGGCCCTTTGCCACTTTCAGAACACACACGAAATGTAAAGAGATAATGACTTTTAACCAAAGTCATGTTTTGGGGCTGGGGCAGTTGCTTTGCTTAGGCAGGGACATGAGGCCCATGGGTGACCACAGGCCACCAAGAGCAGGGATTTGCAGGCTGAGCAAGAGCAGGTTGAATATGTACAAGGCTCCAGGAAGGGGAACTTGTTCAAAGCACCACCATCGTCTTAGACACGATTTTCAGAAGTGACCAATAATGTAGCAAACATCTGCTTTCAGGAGCCCAAGGCAACTGTTTAACTTTCCAGAGGGTAGGTGCTCACCTTTTCCAAAATAAGAGCCTTCTTGCTGTTTCCTATGTGTCCAGGCTCCAAAGCACTCTGAATCATTGGCCACTCTCAAAACATCTCAGCAGTTAGTATTTTTTACTTAACAAAAGCAAAACTAATGGTAAGACATACATCAGGTCCCATAAATAGTACATTTTTCCAGAAGGTGAATGATCCCTCCCTACACGTTCTTGAGACACTACAGAGAGCATGGTATGAGGGTTTATATTGTTTTGACAGCCAAGCAGCCAAACAGATTCTTCTGTTTCAGCTTCATGTTCCCAGAACTCAAAACCCCTGCCTGAAAAAACAATACCACAAAACATTGTCATGCCATCCATCTGACATCAGCAAGAACTCTGGGGAGCGGTCGCCTGGCAGACGGCAGAGGCCACTGTCCCTCCCGCACAGTGCCACTCGCAGTGCCTTCCACCACGCACCTGACAGAGCAGCCACCTCTCACCAGCACTGTTGGTCTGCTGTAGCATCTTACCCCTATTCCCACACACTGGGTCACCTGCAGGGATAAATATGAAACAACTGCTACTAGTTTCTGTTACACAGGGTCTGTGTCTCCTCCTTCACAAAGTTTCTTTGTTATCAGTATAGAATTACTTGCACAACAACCTTCCTAGGTAACTTACAAGGCACAGCAGGTTTCTAGCATGTAAGTTCTTTCTCATTTTAAGAGCGACTATCTGAATAATTGGCAGGGAGGATTTTGGCTGCTCTGCAGTACAGAAACTTGGCTACCGTGATGCTGTTAGCATGAAACAGCAGCAGGCCCATTGCCCAGAACTTGAGCTGAAACTATTTGTTATTAATTCACATCAGTACTGCAGTATTAGCCACTGGCCATGACCAAGTCTGGTCCTGGTCCTTCTGGGATGAACTTTTTTACCAGGCAGGGGATAACGAAGTTGGTAAGGAGGAGTTAAAGTAACATTAAAAACAACTGACATAGTAAAAAGAATTGTGTCCCACTGAAAATTAATGGCACTTAACCACGGGACACAAATACTTGGGAAGAAAACCATTTGGGCAATCGGAAGCAGCTGCATTCACAGGATACTGTTTCTGTCCTTGCAAGACATGAGAAAAGTCCCACAGTGGATATTTATCAACGACTTTTTGCATGTGCTGGGGTGAGAGTAGGGAGTCGAAAAGGTAGGTAAGCAGTGCATACGGGCCTGGTCAGTGAGGCCATTTCCAAGACAGTCATCTCAACAGAAGGGGCTGGGAGGCCCCAAGAAGTAAGTGAAGAAACAAATGGGATACTTGCCCATATCATGCCTGTCCTGACTGGTCTCTTTGTCTCCTTCATCCGCTCTCAGGCAGAAGGCAATGGATGTTAAGAATTCCCCTGAGAAATACCAATACTCATGTGACAACTGAAGCTTGTATCATTAGAAGGCTGGTGCCACCAGCACCCCAATCTCACTGCTTTTAATGGAGTTGTCTCAAGCTGGCAACACTGAGCCACGGCTTGCTGCAGAGCAAACACTTGGGAGAGGATACTGTGTTTTGCTCCTCACAGGGAATCACTTATGCTTCTAGCAGACAGCCCTATGGGTTATGATGGTCCCCACTCTCGCAGTGGATGAACTCCTGGAAGGGAAAAGGTGTGGCTCTGACACTAGGGAACTCAGATTTGACCTTTGGTAAACTTTCTTCAGTAGGGAAGGCATGGAGTTTTTTAGGAAATCTTTTTAGAGAATTTTTTAAAGGTTGGAGAATGTACTGCTGCCATGTTTTAGTGAATGTGCCCATGTCATCAGAACTGAGCAGGTCTGAGCATCACATCTCTTAACAGAGAAAGGTGTTTCAAATGTCAGAGTGGCATCACTGAAGAAAACCAAGAGAGTAGGTAGGGAAACGTGGCTTTCTGGCGGTGCAGATGCAAGAGATGAGGATCTTGTCAGGATATTGCCCATTTTTGTGCCGGTGCCAAATCAGTTGTGCACAGCATGACAGGAAACACCAGTGCAATGCTCCTAAACCATATGTAGCAGTAAACATAGCATTGGACTTGACAAGAGGACAAGATGCTAAAACATGAGTCTTGTTTTATTATAGTCAACATGTAGCTATCACGTTATCTTAGTCATACTGAGGTTAGGTAACTAAACTACCACGTTTAATGTTTCAGGTCACATCAGGGAATAGTTTTACCAGCAGATGTATAAGATCGTCCTCCGGAGTGGGTAGCACTCAAGGTCAGAGTCAGTAAATCCTCCTCTAAAAATAGACTCTGGCTGCAAAGTTGGCGAGATTTCTTTTGTCGTTCTGCCACACTTCACAGGACCCTGCTAGAGCACCTACCTAAGCTTACAGGTAAGACTAAGCAACACACATTTTCTGCTGTACTTCTTGTGTTACTTTTCTTCCTTTTATTAAACCTCATTCACTTTATTAAACCTAGTTTAATAAAGCAAAGAGAGGACTGAGAGCTGGCAAACTTTCTAAAGTAACATTACTTCATAAATTTGTGGCAAAGAAAAAAGCTCAAAACTATTGCAGAGTCAAAGAAGGTTTGGAAGCATAATTTAGAACTTAGAAACCAAATTGGTCATGTTACAGAAATTACTTTATAAAAGAGGAAATGAGGTACCAAAACTGTATTTAAGATATTTTATATTTCAAAGTCGGGAATAAAAGTGCAATTTTCCAAGCTTTTGCAACATCCATCCCAGAATATTTTGCCTATTCTTTGATAATGTCTCCACCCTTCAGTCAAACTTAACTTTTTCAACCAAACTGTGGTTATTTCAGATGACACTGTGTTTCAGGGCACTCTCAAAACATTTAAATGAAATCTCAGTTTAATCTGGTTTAGATTAACCAGTTCAGTAAACAATAAAGAATAAGGGCAAAAAAAAAGTTTTTAAAAAGTAATCAGTGGGTTAGAAATTCATTGAAATAGCTGGTTAGTTTTGAATATTCACAGCAGGAGGGTGTGGGAAATAACTGTGCAGAGGCTATGATTCTTCTGGTTTTAAGCTGTTTAAAGACAAATGCATTGGACAAAATATTTTACAGTTCCTGAATGCTTCAAAGCATAAGATTGCAGGGGTAAAATAAAGCAACTGAAGTGAGTTTTTGGTGGAGACTACGACAGGAATAAGGAAGACAGGAATTGTGTTCACTTAAATATACTGCAAGTACCCTGTGGGTTTTGAGTTTTGGATGTACAACACTTTGCTCAATTCTTGTAGGGCTCTTTTAGAGAAAGAATTTAAGGACTTACTCCTCCTCCCTCTTGAAAAGTATTTGTGCAAAATTAATTTTTGTAGTCTAGCACTGGGGGAAGAAAACCACCCAAGGAGCCTTTGCAGCATCGTATCTCATGGCAGTACCTTGGGGTGCAACAACTGCCAAGTTGCACAGGAAAGCAAACAGCATTTCATGGCTAGTGCAAGTGTTTGGAGTCTGAGCAAAATGTCACAGGGATGGCACACCAGAGAGCACTACTTTAAATTTGTTTAGTTAAATCATCCTACGAAGTAAGGTTTTGTTATATCAGCTAAGCATCTCAGTTCAACTGATGCTCTCTGAGTCACGAGAAGCTTAGAAACTGAAGCACTGTTTACCCTCCTCTCAAGCGCAAACACTGCGCTCCAGGCAGCACATGCCTTGGCTTCTACAAGGAGAACTTTCCAGTTTATAAAACAGCCCTCTACTTAGTCATACTCAAAAAAGGTAAGTGTCTTTTCACCCTGAAAGGAGGTATATACCTGGCATGCTGGCTGGAAATGGAAGAATATTTCTTAAGAATGCAAGAACCTGCACAACAGATCATCCCTCAGTGTTTCTGAAGACCCCCAGTCATTAGATCTGATTTTTGTCTGCCTTCAACACCGAGACAGTGTTTACCTGAAAAGAAGTTACTAAACTGGAGTCAAGCCTTTGGCACTTTTTTTTTTTTAAAAAAAACAATGTAGAAGAACTGGTACTTTTCATCCTTACCTTCTCCCAGGTACACGCTCTCTTGAACATACTTGATACAAATACTGTTTCTCCACCCAGGCATTACCTAATATAGTTATTAAAGAAATAAGTAAATAAAAATACTATATTTGCAGTTGTTTGGAAATAAAATGGTCTCAGATTTGGATGTCTTGGAAGATGGATTACTTCTGAGTTCACTGCTTTTGAATTCTAATTCACAAAAACATTCAAATAAGGCAACTCATCCAGACAAATATCAGAGAAGAAAATGGTGATAATTTCTCAGTAACAAGTATTTCACACACAAAATTTTGTTCTCAATCATAATTATAGGGGGTTTGTTCCACTTCATTGTCCTTCTCTCAAATTTAGTGTTCATGGCAGTAGATAAATGCAGTTCCTGGACTTGTGGGTCACACCACTGAGAAATTTCTAGGTCACCATGCTTATTTCCTACTGCGCTGGTCTACTGGAAATGCTGTTACTTCTGTAGACTCCTCACAATAGGCCCAGAGCTGACAGACAATCTCCTTTGGTTATTTTCTTTCCCTCTTTTGGCATCTTAGGGGAAAAAAGAATAAAAAAAACCCCAAACCACAAAAAAAACCAAAAAACAACAACAAAAAGAAACAAACCACAACACCCCAAAGACAAAACAAACAACCAAAACGAAACCCAAAACCAAATGAAAAACCCCACACCATCCTTAAGATAACACAGTCCCACTCCTTTTCAGAGCCATCATAAGCAAAGTAGTAGGAAGGCAAATCTGAAGGCATCAGGAGTAAGATTAAACTCTCATGCTACATGTACAAATAGATTATATATTTAGGTGTTTGCTAGATGCTGAAGACCTTCGGTTCCCATCTAGATCAGAATAATCTGTGATTGCTTGCTTTTCTCCTTTTCAGGGAGAAGGGGTTTTTTTGGACAACAGCACAGATGAACTCCCTTGGGTCAGGGAGGGGTGCAGAAAGGGAGAGGGTACTTGTATTCTTGCAAAGGACAAAGGCAAATGCAATAATTTAAATCCTTTTCTGTGCATGTTTGCCTCAGTTTTTTTTCCCCAAGAAAAAAAAGATTTAAAAATCTACAGCTGACTTGGATCTTAACTCCCAAGCATAAATCTTGCCAAATTGTTTGGCGTCTTTATACACAGTCCTAAAGCTTGCACAGCACAGTGAGCCAGAAATATTAAGAGATGTAGTATTTTCTTATGTAGATAATGACTTATAGCTTTCAGACTCAAAGCACTCAGGAACTTCCACGACATCTGGAAAAAACAGCACTAGAAGTGTACATAACCACCACCACAGCTCTCATGCTCACCTCTAGACGTGAACCTCATTTTTTTCCCCCTCAGACGTGGGATTATTGAAATGTAGAGCTCACGGCTGACATTTCCAAAAGCATTAACTCCTACCAATTTTGGGGTGGGAAAGCCTCTAGTTGCACAAATCTAAAAACAGGCCACTGTATTTTATGACTTTCCAGGTCTCTCCTAGATATTTTGAGTAGTTCAAGGGACTCAGAACGAGGTGCAGAAAGGAAATCTTTCAGTACCATATCACTGCTCCAACCACTAGACTGTGTTCACCCTCTGAATTAGACAGGAGAAAGGTAGATTTTTCCTCTTCTCCCTTGCACTTTCTTCCCTCCCTGTTTTGTGAAAAATAACACAAAATAAGCTGAAGAGCTCCGTAAGAAATTCCATTTGGCAGCTGTAGAGTGGATAGTGATCATAAAGAAGAGATTCCTTTTCTGTGCCTAATGCATGCTGCTTATCCAAATTAGCCACACAAATACTTCTATCAATGCAAAAATAGTTTAATGGGGTTTTTTTTCTAGTGCACAGCACTTGAGAACAACTTAAAAAGCAGTGTGATTTGCCACAGTGTATGTCCTGAAGTGGCTCGCTAATGAAAAGTGGATTAACTCTCCATTATTCTGAATTACCATTTTGTGAAATCACTAACAATATTTTCATTTATATACACATAACCCAAGGGAGAGAAATATTCCAGCCATCCAAGTGATTAACAAATAAAATTCATTAGATAACATGCACTTTGGTCTTAGTTATGAAGACAAAGATTAGGGTATAAAAATGCAGATGACTGAATTTTTATCACCTTTGTTCTGATAATACCCTTAAGTCCATGACAGCATAATTGCTGTGTGCTGTCAGCTCTGCATTACATGCACACACTGGAGTGAGAAGTAGAACCCACAGGATGTCAGGGTTGGTAGACAAAACCTTACAGGGTTGAGCACTGGACCCTGGTTCCACTGAGGTGGACCTGGCACACAGCTGCTGACCAGCCACCACAGGATGGATGCAGAGAGGGAATGAGGTCTCAGAAGCTTATACAGCCTGACTTTAGCATAGTGCAGCAGAGCCAGAGAGCAGCTGTGGCCTGTGCACAGAGGAAGAGTGGGATAAGCTGCAGCTTGCCCTGCCTCACTGGAAGGGAACTCCTGGCCCAGGTACAGGGCCAGGAGAATAACCTCTCTGGGACAATGTCAGTTCCCACTAGCTGACTCTCCTCTCTATCTCTCCCCCACGGAGTAAGAAAGGCTGTTCTGTGATGGAGCAGGACTTCCAGGAGTAAGCAGGTGTGCAGAGTCCCTCATATAAAGGGCACAACGACAACCCCTGCTCCTGAGAGCTTTCACATCCAAGATTCTATGTCCTCAGCACAATGCAGTGCCATGAAAGTGACTACCAAGCTGGTACAAGAAAGCTGCATCATTGCAGTGATGGTAGGTCATTCAGCCTGCACCAACTAGTCTTTAAAGCACAGCATTTTATCCCAAGTAAAGCACCACAAGAGTGGGAGATCCCTTGTGATGAGCCTGTGCAGAGAGTAACATTGCTATGTCTGCCATCCAGCTACGCTAGGGGAATACCATTCAAGGGATGGTCTTCCCTGCCCAGAGGTCTGCAAAAGAAATCTGAGCTTTCACTGCCTGAGTGCGTGCTGGACAGTCACCCTTATATAGACAGACAGTGGTCATATTCAAAACAGCATGAGCAGCAATCACCAGAAAGAACTACAATCTATTTTTCACTTTTTCATCTAAGAGGGCAGACCTAAGAACAGCCTACAGCTCCATTTGGTGTAAGCAGGACAGTCAAAAAGAAAGCAGATTTGACATTATTTGCTTCCAAGAAAGATATAAGCCTTTTCCCCCTGGTCAAATGCTTCATGACAATTAATTCCAGAGCTCAAGTAGCAAACCAACCCCTTTCCCCCTCTTCCTCATCTCATAGTTAAACTCTATTACTTCTTACTTAGTCCAGAGTCAAATCTGAAATACGCATTTTATTAAAGGAATTTCAACTGATGCTCTCCTGTGCTCTAATTCAATTTTAAAATATCTGCAGCAGATAACATTGGCAAAGCATAAAAGAACATAGAACTTGAAAGTTCAGGGAGCATATGGCTTCCCAGAACAGACAGAAACTTCTATTTCTCAGCAGCAGTTCAGTTTTTCAGAGTGCTACCCAAGCTTCAGACTGAGATGGTGTTACAGCACCACAAATGATCATTTGAAGATGTAATTGCCCTGTTTTGAGGTCTGTAGTCTATGGGCAGGAGTAACGGACAAACCAATGTGCTGTGGTCACTGA
The DNA here is from genome assembly GCA_013399775.1 of Semnornis frantzii. Classification (NCBI taxonomy): domain Eukaryota; kingdom Metazoa; phylum Chordata; class Aves; order Piciformes; family Ramphastidae; genus Semnornis; species Semnornis frantzii. Next base: position 38,375 of record VWYK01073157.1, read on the forward strand.
GCATGATTACTTATTACGTTGTTTTCTCTTTTTCCCTTCATTTCCTCCCCTCCCATTTTATAGAGTTGTGTATAAAAGCACAGTCCTTCAGCTTCAAGACAACAGGCTTTCAGTTAAGACAATTCCTTACTAGGCAAACTGCAGTTTCTATCAAGTTCTAGGTAACAGCTTATTCACCCCTGAAGTCAGACTGTATTAGCTTTGATCTCTGACAGTCTACCATTATCTACGTTGTGGCATCTGCTTGTAGAATTAGCATAATTCTGGCATGGGAAGGAAAAAAGCTCTCCTGGGGAATGGCTACTGGGGGCACAGCAATGGGACTTAGCGCTACTCAGAGGCGTGCAAGACCAAGCCCAAGGTAAATTTGCTATAAGTTTGAATTCTCTCAGAAGCCTTTACAAATCTCAACAGAAAACCACTTTGCTAAATATCATCATCATGCTTTAGGAAGCTTGGCTGAAAGATAGATCTCCTTGCCAGTAAAAGTAAGCCAATATTTGAACAAAGGTGTACACATGCCAAAGAAAAAATGACTCCTTGATCTTGCCCAGCTTTGCAATAGGAAAACAGGAATCATTTGGCTTTTTCAAGCTTTGCAGAGAAACAGAACATGACAAGCACACAAGAGCCCAGAGTGAGGAAACAAATCCCACGGGTACACAGGATGTCATTGAAAAATTATCATCAGGCTTTCAAGGAGAGTTCTACAGCATGAAGGCATTAACCATGTTTTTGTAATGAAAAGGACAAAACCATCACCAGCAGCCAAAAATCTGGGAGCCACTACAGATTATGGATTTTTAGTAACGTGGATTTTTGGCAGGCTGTAGTCACACTCTTCATAGGATGAAGCCCAACTCCACCTCTTCTGTTAAAGGTCTCCTATGAAACTATGAGGTTCAACATCTTCCTTCAAGCAGATGAGACACAGAAGCAGCCATCACTCTGAGACACCAGGGAGTCCAGCAGGAAGAAGATGACAGATCTGACAAAGAGATGGTGCACACAAAAGAAGTCTGCAGCAGAAGGCTGGAAATGTGGAAAATGTGAAATTTGTTTCAGAGGACAAGAGGGGAAGATGGTTAAGTGACAGCTGGTACAGGGTAAACAGGAATTCGGGCATGTGGCCAGTTCTAAATTCTAGGTCCTAGAGGTTTGTTGTAGTCTAAAGATCAGCTGCATGAGCAGTTTAACTTCATGCTGACAACCTGCAGGACAAAATGTGCTTTACCACCAGAAATGTGCAAACCTGCAGAAGAAGACCAAAAGAGACATTAGATACAACACCCATGTCCCTCGTGATAATGTTCCTCTTACATTGTGCCTCGATCTGTAACATAATTACATTTCTGGTAGTGTGCAGAGTTCCTGTGCTGTTAATCTGAACTGAAAATCTCCCACGTACACCTTCGCCACTTGTTGTATCACTCCCTTGTTTCTTCTTCTTTACTGAGAATATGTAGATGCACTCTACCTCTCCCCCTGCAAAATTTTCCTCAAGTAATCAAAAAATTAAACTAAACAATAATCTGAGAATCCCTTGACCTACGTACACCCAGCTACACATGGGAATACCAGCTGACTTCTCTGGCAGGACAGGGCAGTGCCAGACCTATGCTAAGAAGCACAGCATAGCACCCTTGCGGTTTTATTGTACCTACAGTTGCTGGTTCAAGGGTTTCTGTATCACATGTATTTCACTGTTTTTTTACCAGAGATACTTCAGCTGCAGGGGATTAGGAAAGTTAAATATGGATGCAAATATCCCACCAGTCCAAAAGGCAGGAATATTCTGGCAAACCACGTTCTAAAGGCAGTATCTTCATGAAGCATGGATGGGGGAGGTGTTGAGACTCAAGTCTCTGGTCTTTAACTTCATTCACTAGCTTTGTGAAAACTCCAGGCTGCCCTCCAAGTGCCCACTGATTACAGAGTGAGTGCCCAGATCCTTAGTAAGGCACAGCCTTGGGGAAGCAGGGCAGGAAGGAGACCACCTAATTGTGCTGTAACTGTTGACACCACAGCTAGGGAGGCAAACTGTACAACAGGAAGCCTCAGTCAGGACAGTGGCTGAGGAAATCACAGCAAGCAGGAGAGAACTGAAGAGATGTGTAAAGCTGACAGGAAAGGATTAAATACTAGCCGACAGCTCAAACACAGAAGCTATCAAGGTCACTATTTCTGAGCAACACAGCTCTGACAACATGGCCAGGCACAGGATGTTGGTTTTGGCAATATTAATGATACACTGATTTTAGCTACAGCGTAACATCGCTCCATTGCTCCTTTCTGTATGTTCGTCAGTGTTTCTTCTTTTCTTCCTACCCACTTGCCATGTATGCATCGAGGTTAAGCATCTGGATTAAAAAAAAACAAAGGCAAACTCACATTCCAGTAAAAACTCTGTGAGCAGAACAGGTAAACCCAATAGTCACCTGAAAAGCACATTTAGTCTCCCTGTATTGCTGAAAATCACATAAAGGAGAAGCCTTCAGGAGATTCACAATTAACGATACGTACATCTCCTTAAATTTCCCCCCTTCAGTTCCCCTAGTTGCTCTAGAACCCTTGGATCAGGTTGCTAGACCTGCCAAATTCTTACCAGTAGATTTTCTAGGAAACAAATTCCCAGTGGAGACCAAACCTTTGGCTTTTGTTCCCATTCATTGTGAATTCATTCTAACCAAGTATTTCTCTGTAATTTCAGGGAAGGCATCACTCCAGAAGTGAGTCTATCTGCCACAAAGCAAGTACACTGACCTCATATCATGCCCAGTCCAATCACACCTAGCCAGTGCTGCTCCTGCCATCCCAGAACCAGAGCAAAAGTTGCTTGCTTTGTGCTTCCTCAGGTTAACATTCTCTTTTGGTTGCATTCTAGTTTCTTGCACAGCCTGAGCACACTACTTCATGGACAAGATGTCATCAGCAGGTTTGGACGCTGGGAAAAAAAATGCATACATAGCAGTCAAAGTAGATCCTGATGGGGATTACTGTACCCCAGGTGCATTTGAACTGGAGCGACTCCTTTGGAAAGGATGTGCAAGGTACACTCATGTCAATGAAGTCTGGCCCAACCTCTACATAGGAGATGAGTAAGTATGCATAGTACCTCTGCAGAGTAGTTAAGTGCATATAGTATACCTCTGCTATGCAGGAGATGACTAAGCTGTATTAAGCACAGCTTGCCAACAGAGCAAGGTGTTTCTTTCCTCCCACTACCCATTCATTAGTATTTAGCAGTGATGATGTGAGCTGATGAGCTCAGACAGATACCAGGCTTCAACAGAGCAATTAGGACAAGGTCCTTGAAGCTGTTAAGAACACAGTGCTGGTTGCTGCTGATTCAAGAGAGTGCAACAGAGTCTCCTGGTACAGGCTGAGTAACGGAGTGGTTGTGGCAGCAGTTTAT
>VWYK01073158.1:10977-21189 GCA_013399775.1 Semnornis frantzii
ACAAGATCTTAAGTCTAAGTTTTGCACTCTGCAGGGAAAGTGGAAAATGTAATCTAGTGATATTTTGTCCAGATTTTAGCTATGAATACCTTGAGGAAAACTTATATCTATGTGCATTTCTTTGCATTTCTTTCAGTATGGGATGAGGTAACTTTTTGAAGAACCTGATTTCATTAGAATACTTTCTCAATGGGAGAATTTGACCTATAATTTGTTTTTATAATATAATCTTAGCACTCGCAGGCCATGAAGTCACTTAACATAAAGATTTAAATATTAATTTGTGCTTAATTCATAAACACTGAACTCCTAAATCATACATCTCTGGGCTTTAGAGGTATTGAAAAACTTTTCTTATTTCTAAGGTTCTTGCTGGATCATGCTTAAAGATCTCAATACTTGGCAATATCGAGGTCTAACTCAGTCCTAGCAAAGTTTCATTTCAAAGAAAAGCTGCTTGTACATTATCAGATACCAGGTGAGGAAATTTTGTCTAAGGAAATAAATTATTACAAACTTTCAAATAGCTTCTTAATAGTAGTAGTTGCACCACAATACTGTATCAGGATAGAACCGCTCCAAATAGAAAGAACCTCAGATGGTCCCTAGTCCAAGCTGCTGCAGTGTTAACTGTAATGTTAGACTATGTTGCTTAGGGCCATAGCCAATTTGATCTTGAAAACTTCGAAGAACAGAGACTCCGTAACTTCTCTGAGCAACCTGTTCAAATGCTTGGCTGTCCTCATGGTGGAAGAAGGAGATCTTCTAAACATTATTGCAATCCAAATTGAAGTCAGTCTAGATCCAAATATGTGAAAACAACTTTTACACTTAATATACCATCTAATCAATTAATTTTAAAAATATATCTATATATTTAATACTGTTGATGGCATAAGCATGACCTTGTTTGTCAGTTGTTTCAGCCGTTTAACATTTTGCAGAGAAACACAAATAAGTAGGCATTTTAGTGTTGATTTTTGTGTCTAGTGCCTTGCAGCATGCCATCAAATTTCCATCCAGTTTTGTGGAGCAATTGACCAAAAAATAGCTTTGTTGTTGCTAACTGTGGTTTGCTCAGATAATTGTTCTGTAGATTTCAGTAGTGACAAATTCACTGTGGTTTATTCCAGTTTTATTATATTAGGTTTAGTTTATTTTAAGAGTAGGAAAAACAGATAAATCAAGCAAGACAGGCTCACATTAAAATTATTCTCTTCCTGACTTTCATTCATGAATACTTAACACATTCTAGATTTACAAAGAAACTGTGTTCCCTCAACTGTGAGAAACAGCAATCTAAACCTGGAACCTCTGTCCACACCCATTCTCTGCATCAAAATACATCTTACTTCAGTAGTCTCACATCAATAGCTGCAACATTGCAAGACAGGTCTTGCACACAATATAGCAATGATTTGTTTAACATTTTTGTGGATTTGGAAAATAATCTATCTTCTGTTTAGACAAACTGTCATTCCTGGTGAATGCAAAATTACTTCCTTATGTATGTAAGGCTGCAAGAACTGAACTTCCCTTGAAAAACCATTGGAAGAATGTGGTACTTCTACTGAAGAAAATAAAATCAAGTGAAGTTTCTTCTGCTTGAAGAACTCTCATGCAACCACTGATTGTCCTGATTACCTACTTGTAAATATAGATAGCTACCATAGCTGATACAGCCTTTCACTTCAATAATAGTGAAAAACTAACAGTGTTTTACCATAACTAGGGCAATTTTCCCAGAGAAATGAAAGGAAGAAAAGATAATTAGCATCAGACTAATAATAAAAAACAGCAAGCTTAAGAACATATAGAAAATCTTTCTGCATTTTGAAAACATTCTTTAACTTTTCCTCTGTAATAAGCCATTGTTTTAGTATACCAAAACCAGATCCATTTGGAGACTTTCCAATAGGTTGATAATATCAGTGGTATAATTTACATCTTTGATGAAATACACAAAAATGGAACTATTTATAAAGCACTATCAGTTGAGTAACAACATACAGTAAATATAACCTGAGCACAAATGCATGTGTGTGTTTTTTTGGTTTTTGGTGGTTTGTTTTTTTTTTTGTAGCCCATCTGTATTTAAGTGAAACAAGTTAGTGTAACATTTATTTCAGAATGAAATTTGCAATTATCTACTCAAAGCCTTTAGCAACAGCTTTTCACAGAAGTTTGTTGATAGTATTGAGAGATTACATTTCCACACACAACATGAAACAAATAGGTTAGGGGCATGTAACTTAGCTCCTCTACTGCTAACAAGGGATCTTAAAACAGTACACGTGTTGTGAAAGGCACTGATGTAATGTAGCTCTGTTACATCTTTCTTTGGTATCTTCTCTTTTTGAGTTGGCTTGTTTAGGAGGAGCACAGAAGTTGGCTGTTAGGAAGTCTGTAGGGTGTGAGACATGCTGTCCCTCAATATTCTTCATTCTCTGGGGGACAGTGTCTCTGCTGCATGTAAGCAGGAGGAAGACTACTAAAAGTGAGTTGTGTTTAAAATTAACATATAAAAAGACTTTGGGAAAATTTTACAAGAACTCAGATGCTTGGAATCAAAATATGTTTTGTGTTTCATTTGCACTTCAGCAAGTGGGAAATGCACATTCTGTCATGCCCAAAACCTTAATTTTTGCACTCAGTTGATTAAAAATTGTAATGAGTTTTTGGCAAGTTGCAGTGGTGAGAGAAGTAAATAGTGTGCAGAGAGACACAGAGCAAAGAGATTAACCTTTTGGGGCTTTTTTTTGCACTCTCAACAGACTTCAGATACCTTCTCTGAAACCAGAGCACCACCTCAAAAATCAAAGGATCACAGACGTTTGATCCTGGAGAGGACCTCTGAACGTTACTTTGTCCAACCCCTCCATTTCCCCAACGGTCTCCTTCCCTCCCAATAGAAAGAATCCTTGAAAAGCTGCCAAATAAGAGAATTTGGGATACTGATGAGACCTTTATTCAAATGAGATTAAGAAGCCATTTTTTGGAAGACTGCCTTTGTGCTTATCGTGTGATGATATGAGGCTTTACCATTAATGAGAGAAGAACCATAACTACCTGTGACTGTTATGTTGTATTTAAGCTAATTCTACAGCTGGGAGAAAGCAGAAAGCACTAAAAATCTTTCATAACCTTTTGTTCAGGTTGTTGAGGAAAAGCCCTCCTGAGCACTGCCACACTGCTGCCCAGCCCTCACTAGCAGAGGAGTGGGGACAGCAGGCCACAGCCTGGCTGCTGTTGTAGCAGATGGTGAAGGAAGAAAAGCAGGTGGGGCTTGTGAGATTTAAGAGTTCTGCATACCTAGAGTGAGGTAAGTGGCTGCAAAGGATGTGGTAATTTTGGAGTACTGCAGCAATCTGGGCTTCTTCTTGGGACTGTTGTATGTCAGAGGAAACAGAGGGAAAAGGTGCATCTGAAGTAAGGGAAGTTATGTTGGAGTTATCCCATGAGACAAGGAAGGAGAAAAATTGTGTAAGGAAATGAGAGATGACCTTATTAATGTTTATAAATATGTAAAGGGTGAGTGCCAAGAGAATAGAGCCAAGCTCTGCTTGGTGATGCCAGATGACAGGACAAGGGGCAATGGGAAGTTAAGGCATAGGAAGTTTTATGTAAATATGAGGAGGAGTTTTTTCACTGTGAGAGTGACAACACTGGAACAGGCTGCCATGGGGGGTTGTGGTATCTCCCTCTCTGGAGATATTGAAAACCCACCTGGACACATTCCTCTGTGATCTGTATAGGTGATCCTGCTCTGCAGGGAAGTTGGACTGGATGAGCTTTTGAGGTCCCTTCTAGCCTCTGACATTCTGTGATTCTGTGAACAGGAAACTAGAGAGAGAAGTAAACATTGTCAAGAATTCAGTGTTCTGTACAAAATGATCTTTCATATTGAGCTTTTCCTCAGCACAGATAACTACACAGGGTTAGTGTAGACACAAATGAGAGGGAAGGCTGCAGACGATAACTACGGAAGGGATTCTGGAGGGACAGCAGGCAGAGGATGGTGGGAGTCTGGGTTTGGCTTTGTTTATTTGCCTGTTTCGGTATCGAGCCTGCTTTCCTGAAGCTTCCACATTAAGTGAAAGGAGGTTTCCATAAACCTCTGTGGCTTTTTTGCTTATGAAGCACACTTACTAGAGTTTTTCCAGAAACAAATCTGTTGCATATAGGTTATATTGCAGCAAGGAATGAGAAAGGACACGACTGAATTTCACAGTTCATTTGGCTGTCTCTCCAAGACAACCCTCCTCAGCCAGAAGAGCCATATCTTTTCCTGTCCATTCAAAATCAAACTTTGGATACAGGTGATGAGGCAAAGGCTGAGTCCTGGCACACAACTCAAGAGCACTTGGAGACAAAATCATCGGGGGAGAAAAAGTGAATAGAAATCAATTGTTTGGTACACCTGAAGTTCAGCCCTGTCAAAACACAGTAATAAAAGTGTGATGCTTCTCAGACATAGGTTAGAAGACAGAAAAAAACAACCACTGAAGAACAGAAGTACCCACCCAGTAATTGGCAAAACAACACAAATTATGGGATCATGAGGTGATGTCAAGTAATCTCTTGTGGGAAAATGTCTGCTCTGCTTTTTGTACTATGTTTTTATGATTAATTTTGCTTGTAAAGCAGTACTGTTGATACCGGTTAGACACATGTTTTTTTAGTATTAACATGAAAATGTAAGTTAATTTCAGGAACTGCTGGAGGGTAGATGTTTTTCACATCCTGTAATCCTTGTTTATGTTCTGCTCTGTTTATTAAGTAAAGTACATTTTAAGTTCAATAACTGAAATGGGAGAGTTTTATTTTAAGGTGGAGTTATGTTTAGAGAAATAATTGTTTCTTACATAACTGAGAAAAATACGTAGTGCATTTTCTTTGGGTTTAAAGTTAGATAAGACATTCATAATACTTCAGTCTGACCCCCTAACTGATTTTAAAAAATCAGTTAGTTGCATATTAGATTATATAATCCTTTAATGTACAACTCACAATTGTATGATATATTTAAGCACACGTGGCAAAAATACTGCTTTATATCTGACTTTTTCATTTGATGGCATACTCGTTCTTAGCATTTGCTGTCAGGGAAAATTAATGGCAACACTTTCATTTTTAAGTGATAGAAAATTTGACAATACAGAACATCAATTTACTATTAAAAATGGATTTATTATTAAATGTAGTCTAATTATGCATGTTAATATCATTAATGAATATTTTCCTGTTTATATCAACTCTATATCTGTTTATAAACAGATATATAAACTCTGTTTATATCAGCTCTGTTTTTTAGCTGTTGAATTACTCTTTTCATAAATTGTTTATTCAAGGAAGAATTGTTTATCAAAATGTGAGTGTGGAAAATTAATCTTTTTGAGATTACTTTCTCAAAAATCTTATGATAGCAAACTAGAGGAATATAATCATCCTTTAATTTCTCAACAGTTTTGAGACTGTAGTTTATTTTATCTTGCAGCATTTTGCTGGTCTATAAACCAGGAACTGCATGAAGAACAGAATGAGAGTTTAGAAATAAAACTTTCCATTTTACACAGTTGTTACAGACCACACAATGAACTTTGATGAGTACTGAAACCCCCCCCCCTTTCATGTCATTACAGTATATATCAGAATGCATGGAGTACAACTTGTGGGTGAAAGTTGCCCTCTACTGTCTGATGTGACATTTGCATACAGAAAAGTTAGCATTTCAGATCAGTCTACTCTTTAAAAGGCTATTTTAATTCTAAATTTTAGAATTTCATATGGACACATGGCACCTATAAGATCAGAAGTCACAGGAAGAAAATTATCTCAAAATATGCACCACTGAGAGACAACAGCACTGTTTAAATACTTCAGATTAAATACTGTAATTAAGCCATCTGTTTAGTTTTGTTTAGTCCTATACAGGAGTGCAAAGCAGACCTGGGATTTTATGTATGTGTGTATACATATGTGTGCATTGTGTGTGTGTACATGTGTGTGTATATACATGTGTACACATCTGTGTGTGTACATATATATAAATTCACAAATTTAAACTAAATTTCTTCATACTTGTTTTACTGCAATAGAAATTTCATGAGTTCCTACATTGTGTGATTCTATCATTCAGTGCATACAGTGTCAATTGAAAGGTGAAAAGCTAGTTTAGGAGAAGAAAATGATTACAGACACAAAGAAATACAGGTGAAACTAATAGAAAAGTTCTTAATATACTGATTGGTGTTTCATTCCATATAGAATCATAGAATGGTTTAGGTTGGAAGGGACCTCAAAGATCATCCAGTTCCAACCCCCCACCATAGGCAGGGGCACCTCCCACTAGAATAGGTCGCTCAAGGCTTCATCCAACCTGGCCTTGAACACCTCCAGAGAGGGAGCAGCCACAACCTCCCTGGGCAACCTGTTGCAGTGTCTCACCACCCTCACTCTAAAGAGCCTTTTCCTAACATCCAGTTTAAATCTCCCCTCTTCCAGTTTAAACCAATTACCACTCGTCCTGTCATTGCCAGACCTTGTAAATAGTCCCTTCTCAGCCTTCCTGTAGGCCCCCTTCAGATACTGGAAGGCTACTATAAAGTATCCTCAAAGCTTTCTCTTCTCCAGACTGAAGAGTCCCAACTCTTGTAGCCTGTCCTCATAGGAGAGCTGCTCCAGCCCTCTGATCATCTTCGTGGCACTCCACTGGACCCGTTCTAACACTTCCATGTCCTTGTGTTGGAGGCTCAAATGGTATGTGTGATATATATGACTTGGAGTTAAAAAACAGTAATTTTAACAGAATCTATATCCAGGCTGATGTAACAAACCTTTAAAAGGATTTAGTTTAAAATATTCATTTTCAGTGTCCAGTTAGTTGCTTCAGACTACCCCTTTCTGACCTCTTATTTCAGTTCTGCAGTAATTAGAGTATCCTTTTATGATACACCAGTCACACATGGTTAATCTGGGTTTTTTTATTCAAATTGTCGTGGACATCAAGAGAGAAAATAATATACAAGCTTTTAAGTTTTTAAAACACTTAAATAGAAGTTAGTACAGTTTAGCTACCTGTTGATGGTTACTGAGAATTTGTCAGCAACATGAGTTAGCAGTTCAAAATCATTACATGCCTAAATTTAAAGACTGAAGAGAAATTAATCACAAATGCCAAACCTCTGGGAAGCCTGTAAAGCATTGTCCTAGTCACAATGCCAGTATATGTTCTTTCTTACACTGCACAAATGGTATTTGGAAACAGCTACAGTGGTAACAAAAAAATTGCCAATGTTTATGCTTTCAAATTATGTCTGTCGGAACAGTTTGCATGCAAGGGTCTTAAATGATTCTGTAATAAATGCCAAACCTCACATTGTGGGAGATGACAACTGATATCACATGGATATTGCTAAGATTTATTAACATTTTTGTTAGCAAGTTTCAGATACCGTTTTTGTGGATATTTTTATGAAATAACAGGGTATTTTAAAATCCCATCTGTGATTTGAAGTTTCCAAAAAAGGAATACTTAAAGCATTTTACTAAGTGTGTGACTCATAGAAATTATTTTGGAAAGAGAAAAAGTAGGAAAAAAAACTTCTTGGAGGCACTTGGTGGGAGGATATGTCCAACACATCTATACAAGGACTGAGACTGCAGGGATAAGTGTGTCTTTCTGAAGGCAACACCCATCTTTTTCTTCCCAACCCTAGTACCTGTTGCTCCTGTCTGTCTGTAGAAGACCTGTTTCTCTTTTTGAGGATTCGTTTCCATTGCTGGGGAGAACCCAAGCAGGAGCAGCAGCTTCTCCTTGGACGTTGCTCTAAATGTTAAGCTTTGCATGACTATGGGGGACAACAGGACAAGCTTAAGGAACAGAAATCTATAGATGTTTACTACTACTTCTGACTCAAATCCCCTAAGCTGAAAACAGGTAGAGTGTGAGAGAATATTAAGATGATGTGTTATATATTCTTTTCCTGATGTTATTAATCAGGCACTCTTAGACATGCAGTAATCAAGGTAAGCAGTGATGTAGAACTTTGATCTGACTCCACAATACACATTTCAAGTAATTTATCTTGGAACATGAAACTAAGCCTTATGTGTTAGTCTCTTGGTTGTTAGTTTTCCTACTTTATTGCTCAAAAATGTTAAACAGCGTACTGCATTCAGTATAGTCCTGCTTGGGACAACAGTATAGCAAGTGCTTTTAAAATGCAGAAAGGAAAATTAACAACCAGGAACTGACATTATGAAAACTGAAGCACAATACAGGTCATGTATTCTACTTACTCAGATTCTTTTTGCTGTAATTCCTTGCATGCCAGAGGTTGTAAACTGTACACAGTTTTAAGTTTGGGGTCACAGTGGAACCTAACTACTCTGTAACCCAGCAATCAAATTATCACTCTGCGGTTTGCTGACTGGCTGCTGTCTCTGTTCTTACAGCCACTATTATCATTTCAAGAATGTAGAGATTACTATATACTCTTTGAAGTCATTAATATAAGTGAAAATACATACTTCAACAAGCAACACTGCATTGCACAAGTTTGAACTTCCTCTCATCTGAACTGTGGTATGGTCCCAAAATACTCAACAAGGTTTCACTCTAACCCAAACATACAGTGTAAGTTTATAAGCATTAAATTAAAACCAAAAAGAACAATGTAACAATCATATTTGTAAGCATTCACAATCAGGGTCAGGCCAAATAACAGATCTGATTCAGTATTTCTGAAAGGAAACCTATAAAGCAGGCACCTAGAAATATTTTCCAAAGGTTCAGGGTTTTGCTATTTGACATTTACTGTTGTGGTTTGGATGTTATCATATGTACGAATGTTGAGTCACTCCTTAATTTCGCTTTTATATTGTCACCTTGACATCAGATGTTACTGAGTTCTTTGCTCTTCTTGTGGATCAAACATGTTTTGTGGCACAGCATGTTTTATCTTGTCTGTATCATGTTCCTGATGATCAAAGTGACCAGAAGTGAAACCTTACCATTAGTTGTGTATATTTCAGATGGTCTGTTGCATAAATTTAGAAGCGTGTCCCAATATGCAGTATAAATGCAAACAGAATAATTACTTTTTGTAATTTTCTCTATATATTCACCCTATGGATTATCAGTCTTAACATATTCCTTGGCCTATGTGGCACAGAAGCTGGCTAAACTCTTCTATTGATTGGCATTGAATCAGCATAAGAGTACCAACAAAGAGAGATACTGCACCAGCCAGTGTGAAGTATCCCAAGACAAATGCTGGGTTTTGGGTTGTTTTCAAATGTATAGCAAGGCACAAATCCATCTGTCAAATTAATAGCAAGGTTGTGTATAAAGAAACAAATTCCTACTTGTGTCAATACATTTACTGTAGTTTCCTATTAAAGCTTGCTGTAGTTTATTTCCTTCTTCAATAGATGCAACTTATTTGACTAAAAAGTAGTTGCAATAATGTGAAGTTTTCTGGAAAGTCATGAATACCTTATGTGAGTGGAAATGTGTTCAGTTTCCTGTTGCTCCACAGCCATTAATCTGATGAATAAAGAGTTTGCACATGGGTTCGCTCAGAGAGTTAACATCTTTATGTGGAACTATTTGGAAGAAAAACTACAGCACAGCCTGAAGCCTGTTAGAAAGAGAGATTTATTTAATGCAATTTCTTACCTTGGTTCCTATTGCCTGCTCTAAAAAAGAATGTTGTTTTGAAATACAGAAAGAAATAAGGAAGACAAGTCAAACAATGGTTCTACTGGACAGAAAACAAACAACAACAAAAAAAAAAACCAACAAAACCCTTACCTCAAACACATACAAAACCTGTCAGTTTTCATTACTCATCTGTTGTTCTACTATTTCATTATCATCTACATTAAATCAGATGATTCCCCACCTCTACAGTGGTGCTTTGGAGATAAAATAAAGGGACGGGAACTACCTTCATTTATCAAGATGAAATAACATCAGCATTTGCACTGGGACAGTATTTATGTCAATAATGCATTTTTGAACAATGAATGAAAAGAATTAGTAGTTATTGTTTCTCTCTGTGGAGGTAAATGCTTGATGCGGGAGCTGCTACTCAGCTGAACATCTTAAGTTACAGGGCAATATTGAATCTCTGCTTGATCTTAACGTGCATTCTAGTTTTCTAGTGAATTCAGGAGATCTTCAAACATAAGATGTACCCCTGTTTG